>JAADWZ010000674.1:0-14481 GCA_023336445.1 Pythium dissimile
GCGTTCTTGTTGCTCAACATGATCAACCGCTGGCTCGGCGTGCGTCTCGAGAGCCTGGGGGCATTGATCATTTTTGGTGTCGCGTGTTTCGTGAGCCGAGAACACGCAGCAATGTCGAGTGCAATGGCGGGCCTGCTGCTGAGCTATTCGCAGAGCATGAGCGGTATGCTCAATTGGATTGTCCGTGCCAATATAGACGTGGAAAACGCAATGAACAGCGTCGAGCGAACGGACGAGTACTGTCGAGTGGACACTGAGTATCTCAATCTGGACGAGTCTCCATTCGGTCATGATGCCAAGACGTCGCACTATCTCGAAGACCGTCCGCAGTGGCCAGAATGTGGTAAGATTGTCTTCGAGAACGTTCAAGTCAAGTACCATCCTGCCGGTGACTTGGTGTTGCGTGACGTGTCTTTTACGATCATGGGTGGTGAGAGAGTTGGCATTTGCGGCCGCACTGGCGCCGGGAAGAGCTCGTTGCTGCTGACACTGTTCCGTCTCGTTCACACGCACGCCGGTCGAATCACTATTGATGGCATCGACATCTCGCAGATTGATCTGTCGGAGCTGCGATCGCGGATGGCAATCATTCCCCAGGAGCCTGTGCTTTTCGCTTCGACGATCCGTTTCAACTTGGACCCAACTGGCACGTTGGATGATGCGATGCTGTGGAGCGCGATCAAGAAGTCGCACCTGCACGAGTTCATCACGCGGCTGCCCGCACAGTTGGACACTGAAGTGCTGGAATCCGGTGAGAACTTCAGTCTTGGCGAGCGTCAGTTGATCTGCTTGGCACGGGCGATCTTGAGGAACTCGATGATTTTGTGTCTCGACGAGGCGACGGCGTCTATGGACCATAACACGGGTACGTCCGTCGTGTTGTGGAATGTTTCACATCACAACTTTTCTCGTGGTTGGCTGGATTGATGCTGAGTTTGTTTCTGGTGGCGGTCGACAGATACGTTGATTCAGTCGTCGATTCGTCGCGAGTTTGCGTCGGCCACAGTCCTGACGATTGCACATCGAGTGCAGACGATCATCGACTACGACAAGATCATGGTGCTGAAGCAGGGCTGCGTTGCTGAATATGGGCCCCCAACGAACCTTCTGAAGATCGAAGGCGGCGAACTTGCTTCTATGATGGCTGCGCATTAATCGTGCTTCAACCAACGATTTATATGAGACAAATAGAATGTGGATCACCTCGTCCCACGAACAAAAAGGTACCGTTTGTTGGATGGACGAGTAGGCAAGATTCCATGTTCTATCATACATCCTCCATTTCTACACGAGCCGAAACCATGATCCATCTATTGTTCCATGGTGGCGATACGATGCTTGGGCGAGGTCTGCAACTTACGTTCCCCCACCAGGCTCCGAACGAAGAAGCCCTCTCCGACTCGACTCGCGCTGAGAACTATCTGTTCATGGCCATGCATCGAGAACACCTCGGCCGGATTCTCCTAATGGACTCACAAGAGCTCGAGTCAATCCGGCAGCAGAACGCCGACGGGACTTATTTGTGGGGCGACTACGTCGACGACCTCGTGATTCGGCCCCCGCCTGACATGCGAATCCTGAATTTAGAGACGGCAGTCACCGACTCCATTTCCAACAAGGATATTCCGCGCAAGGGGATCAACTACCACATGCATGCAAAAAACCTTGGGCCGGTCTTCACCAAGTTCGCTGCCACGACATTCACGTCGGAGCACCACGCTACCGGGCATGTCGACACAAAGGTCTGTGCAGCGCCGATCCCGTACGTCATTTCGTTTGCCAACAACCACGCCATGGACTTCGGTCGGGTGGCATTCAAGCGTGAATCATTTGCAGCATTCGCGACACTTCCGGGAACGGACAGGTAGTAGGCGCTGGCATGGACCTATTGGCAGCCCAGCGAGCGGCGCGAGTTGGCGTTCGGCGCGACAGCATCCAGCGAAAGACTGTCAGCGTCATTGCTGTCACAACCGTGGACGCGGGGACGCCGTATGCCTGGGGGGCGACACCTAGACGATCCGGCATGGTCTGTCTTCCATCGATCATATCGAACAACGGCGTCGACCAAGCGATCGCCATGCTGACGCAAGTGCTACGAGCCAATGCATACCAACCGACCGCCCGTCCGCACGATGATCTCCTCGTCCTTTCGATCCATTGGGGTCCCAACTGGGCGTATCGATCGTCACTGCGCGACGATCTCGACTTCCAGCGCTGCCGACAACAGCTCGCTCATCGTGTCATTCGAGAGCTCGGAGTTGACGTGATCTATGGCCATTCGTCCCACCATATTCGCGGATTGGAGCTGTTCGACGGCAAGCTCATTATCTATGGCGCCGGCGACCTCATCAACGACTACGAAGGCTTCGAGAATCCAGGCGACGAAGCGTACAACACGCTCGGTGCACTGTTTCTCGTGGACGTTAACAGCCACGACGGCACGCTTGCCAGTTTGTGGCTAATCCCAACGACTGTATATCGGCTGCAGCTCAAGCGAGTCCGAGGTGAGACGCTTCTCCAGAGGCGACCACGTCGCGAGCGCGAGGAAGAACTCGACGGCGTGCTCACCTCGCTCGCCAGCACGATCAACAAGTATTCCCGCTGGGATGTTGGTGACCACGGGCGCAGTGTGCAGCTGCGTGTGGTGGCCAACGACGACCAAGTCCCCGGTGGCGCCATCCTTGTGTACACATAGGGCAGTTTGGCTCACCTCTGTTACTGAATATGTCCCAATCGCGTTCGCGTGTTTAGCTACGTTCTATCGCAGGTGATCTTGAACAGTCGCAAGAATCTTCACCTCAGTTGGTATTTGTATTCCAAGAGGTATGGGCGTGCTTCCAGTGGACGCAGCGCGGAAAGCCGCCGCGAAAGCGTACGACGAGCTCCAGATCCTGGTCGGCTCCCCTGCCGAGCTCGTCGTCGCGACCTTCCGGACGCTGTGTCTCCAGCGCACATTCCACATCAACGATCAATCGACTTCCACCACCAATGCCACCGAGAAATCGAGAGCGGAGACCTTCCAACGCCAAGCTGTCGCCTACCGGTTCCTGCGCTCGCTGCCGCTGCTAGCAAACACTGAGTACCAAGCCGACGCGATCCTGGCGCGGCTCCGGCCGTTAGAAGAGCCGCGGTTTGGTGACGTGCCGAGCGTCGAGCGAGCGAGTGCGATGCTGGACGTGTGCATCACGACCATGGAGCAGGCACAGCGCACGTGGGAGCTGCCGTACACCAACTACGTGGTCACGGTCCACTACTGCTTGCGCAAACACGTCGTGCGCCGCCGCTACTCCGAGTTCGAGGCACTTCATGCGGTGCTGCAGCGCCGACTCCCCGTGATCCCGTCGGTACGGACGGCTGTCGTGTCAGGCTGCAAGTCGACGGAGGGATTATCTCACAATTTTCTCTTACAATTTTGTGTAGCTCCCGGAACGCAACTGGCTGCTCAAGCTGCGCCGAACGAGCGACCGTGCCAAGAGCCTGGCGCTGTACTTGAATCGCGTGATCGTAATGCTGGCAAACCGAGGACTGTTCTCGCTAGAGATTATGGCGTTTCTCGACGTTGAGTTCACGCGCGTACGCGCCGAGGAAGAAGCTGTCGTGATTGAGTTTCTGTCGCGCGCCAGTGGCGCCGGCCACAATCTGTTCTATATCCTCTCGGCTGGGTGGCTCGAGATGTGGAAACGGTTTGTGGCTGACGGTCGCCATCCACCAGCACGGATCAACAATGGCCACCTTCTCGAGTCGCGTGCCGCGAGTGGCGGCGCGGCAGCTACGGTTCCGAGGCAAGGACTCGTGCTGGGTCGCAACTATCGGTGCATCAACTTCTACTCGTGGCGGTTTTTCGAGCTCGTGTACAGCGGCGGCCCGCTGATCACGCGAAAGACGGCATCCATCTACGGACGCACCGCCGTCGACATGCACACGCTTGCGATTCTCCTGCAGAAGATCGTGCGTGGCTTCCTGGGGCGGCAGCATGCGACCAAGCGGCGATTCCACGTGCTCCGCCGAGACCCAGCGTTTGAGAAACGGCTCGACGCGCTAGCTCGCCAGCAGCTTCTGAGCGAACGCATGGTTGTTGTCCGCAAATACGTCGCTGCGCGGGAGTACCAGATCCACCATATCGCGGCGATCAAGATCCAGCGCGCGCTGCGCAAGCTTCTGATTCGCCGCGAGCACGCGCTGCTCATGGCCGAGTCGATGGTGCCGAACGCCGCCGAGAATTTTCAGCATGTGGAGGAGTACTTTTCTCTAGAAGAGGTGGGCTTGATCCGCGACCCCAAGGTGCGCTTGGCGCACTTCCTGGTGACCATGAACAAGGGTGTGCCCATCCAGAAGCTCCGCTCGAGGCGCAAGGCGCCGCAGTGGCGGCTGTTCCGCATCGACGCGATCGGCTCGCAGCTACTGTGGAGCTCCAAGAAGAAATCACACGCGCTCGCATTTATTGACATCGCCACGTTGGTCGTCGAGTCGCCGCTGGTGCTCAAGGCTGGATTCGGCCGCCGACGGTCGATGACCCACGACCACGCGGTCGTGCTCACGTACAACAGCGCGCCCAAGGCGGGCGACAAGAGTGAGTTGATCTTGATCTGTGAGAGCCAGTGCGACTGCGATGCGCTCTTCTTTGGGCTCCACGCACTCATGACCGAGACCCGCGAGCGAACGGCCAACGGCGCCACCTACGTCGACGGCCATGGGCTGATCCGGAAAAAGTACCCACACGCCAAGCGGCTCATCAGCGAGGCGCAGCAGCTCATTGACCAGCAACTGCGAAACCCGTTCCGCATGAACCAGACTACCGCGTAGAAATGCGAAAAGATTTCCAGCAGCGAAGGGGTAGAGTGTCTCGGTGTTGGGAGTTGGTTGGTTCGTGCCCATTTCTCTGGATAGACGGACCGCCACGTCGCAGCTCAACAGCTGGACCGTGTGGGAAAACTAAAATCTGTCGTCCAACGCTGTCGCTTTTCGTGTCGTCAGTCGGCAATACTCCTACTACTGTAGTACAAGAAAATGTGGAAAGAGACTGTAGATAATACGGACCGAGTGGACGAGTGCGTCGGCGTCGAGAGCAGTACAAGACGTACCAGCGCCGCCGCCGCGCCAAGCAGCAAGCGACCGAGGAGCAGCTCGAGAGGGAGGCGCAGGCGCTCTAGGAACAAGTCGCTGGGCTGCAGAGTCGGAATTTGTATTTGTTTGCGTCCCGCGGCACAGAGGGTGGTGCACCAGCGAGGATTGTCACAAGTCTCTTCTGCGTGTACGAGCACGGATACAGCCAATCGCAGAAGCAGTGTCAAGCCTAGTTTCTCCACTCGATCATGGCGGAAGATGTACAAGGCCCCGACTATACCGGCGTGGGCGCGCTCGCCGACCAGTGGAAGCTGTACGGAACGATGTTCCCTTCGTTCAACTACGTTGTTAAGGACTCGGCTGTGACAACGGTTGGAGACTCGACGCTCGTGGTGGCGAACGTAGCGATGACCATCCGCCTGAATCGACGCGGCGTCGCCTGTGTCGTTCCGGGCTTTGGCGGCAACGAAGGCATGGTCCACGTGCTCAAGAGCCCCCCCCCCCTGGTCGTGGTGGGCTCTGTACGGTCTGTATTTAGCGTTCTCGGGTCGATCACGTGGTTTGGCACCGACATGGACTTTGTCACCGCGCTGCTGGGCGCCGTTGGCTCACCTGAAGCGGTCGTCGAGTGCCTGGCGCGTTCCAAGCTCTCGCTCTTGACCGGGCGAATCTCTCCGTCTTTGTATCCAGCAGAGCCGCCAACACACGAACTCCCCGTCAAGCAGGACAGGCACACGATTGAGTACTTGCTGTCGTAAAAAAAAGGGTATATTCATCAACGGTACTTGCTCAATGGGCTCACTTGCTAACGCGGTTGGTGGCGACCATGTGGTTGGCGTCGATCACGGACTTGCTCTTCTTGTCGGGTCCGTCCGGCTGGTGGAGCTTCAAGCGGCCGTTCACGACCAGCAGCGGGTTGGCATTGTTCATCACGCTGTCGTTGACCGAGATGCCGTCCAGGTACTGCTTGAGGATGGCCTGCAGCTCGCGGTTCTCGCTCTCGTACCGCTCCTTCTCGCGCTTGATCGCCAGGTCGTCGAGCAGCACTTTGTTGTACCGCTTCCAAAACAGATCCAGACTCTCCCACTCGGACACGGGCACGCCGTTGTGCACGCCGTGCGGCTGGAACTCGACCAGCTCCTCGCTCTCTTCACCTTGCACTTGCTCTACAAAAACAAAAAAATGTCAATTTACAATAATTTGTTTTGTTTCACGACCAACCCAGAAAAGCGAGGTGGTGGATAGACATAGTACCTGGTCGTACGGCAAGCCGCACGTTCTCGGTGATCTCACTGGCCTCCTTCTCGTCCGCAAACGTCGAGTGGTAGAACGGCAGCACTCGCTCGCGCTCGGTCTCGAGCTTGCGCACGAGCTCGCCGAGCGCGAGGATCCGCTCGGCGAGTCCGAGCTGCTCGTCCAGCGTCTTCTTGGCGTCGCGCGCGTTGCTGGACAAGTCTGTGAGCCGTCGCTTGTGGTCGTCGCGCATGCGGTTCATGCGCGCTTTGAGCTTCTGGAAATGGCCCGAGATGGCGTTTTTCTCGTCCTCGAGCGCGCGGTTCCGCTCCGTACACTCTTTGACGTTCTGCGCGATCTTGGTGCGCCAGTGGGCGATGCTCGCCTGCAGCCGCTCGATCTTGCGGATCTTGAGCTCGATGTCGCGCGACAGCTCCTGGTCTTTCGCGGTCAGGTACTTAAAGTCCTGCGTTCGCTGGTCCGTGTTCTGCAAGTAGTTGAGGTGCGCCGTCTCGAAGTGCTGCTCCAGCTCCTCGATCGTGCTGGGAATTAACACATGAGGGGGTTACATACAAGTGTTCCACCTCAACGAAAGTTGTTGCTGGTACCTGTCCAGCGTGATGCGGAGCACGTTGATATCCTCGAGGTTCTTGTTGCGGATCTCCTCGCGGAGTTGCTCGTGCTCTTGCCTGGACTCGGCCTCTTTCTCCTTCTCCTGCTGCTCGACGGCGGCCATGATCCGCTGAAGCTCGCTCTTCTCGGCGCCGTGCTGACTCACGATCTTGCGCTTTTCCACCGTGAACTCCTGCTCGAGCTCGTGCAGGTCGCGCTCAAACTCCTTCTCCAGCGCAAGCAGCCGATCGTCCTGGAGATCAATAAACTCGTCAATGTTAAGCAGATGCGAGCGCAGCGCCATCTGGAACTGCTCCTCGGCCTCTTCCAAATCGCGGTCCAGCATCTGGATGACCGCGTCTTTGCGGTCCACGTCGCGCTCGTGGTTCTGCGAGCGGATCTCCACTTCTTTGCGCAGCGCCTCCACTTTGACCAGCCGCATGATCTTGCGCCAGTGATTCTGGATCTTAAGCTTGTTCACGCGCGAAAGCTTGTCCTCCTTGGCCAGAAACTCGCCGAGCAGCGCCTTTTTCGACTGCGTGAGCTTCTTGAGCGCGTCGTTCATCTCCATGCGGCGGATCGAGTCCTGTAGACGCCTGTCGTCGTCATTGCCGTCATCGCGCTTGCCCTTGCCGTCTTTGCTGCGGCCTTTGACGGCTTTGCCCAGTTGCGCGCCGCCGCGGAGCTTCACCGAGAGGTGGAACACTCGCGTCGCACCCTGACGACCAGACGACGGTGGCGATTCGCCAAGGCGACGACCATTGTTGCTTGGTGAGCCAGCAGTCCGCACCACGCCCATGGCGAGAAATGCAGGAACGAGGCAAGGATACCAGCAGTCGAGCGGGACGGTTGGCGGCGGTTTCGTGATGTCAAAAAAAATTGGGATCAAGTGTGGAAGAACCGAGAATGTCTAACGTTTCTCTGTAGGTTCGTTTCAAAACAGTGACAGTGACAGTGACGTTGAAGTTGTCTCAAATTAGTTTTTTTTCAAGTGTTTAACTTTGAGTATCAAATGTTGGAGGTGATTTGAGCTTGCTGCATGTGTCGGATCTAATTTGCTGATACATGTGTCGTGTAAGCTCTCATAAAATGCTCCCTCAACATTCTGATGAGGCACCAACTGGCTCACGTGAACGAATCTGCTGATCATGCACTAAAATGTTATATGTGAGTGAGCCAGGATCGGAATCAAGTTTTTTTTACATCAGGACGCTTCGGATTGTTGAGTCCAAAAATCGGCTTTAGGGGAACTTTTAACCTCTTTAATGGCGCGAGGACTGGGAAAAAGTACAGTGTACAGTGCTATACACTGTACTTCATCAAACTACTGTGTGAGCGCCGCCCATTTGAAATGGGCCATTCCAAGCACACGAGATCACCTGCCTTTGTGTATTGGTAGTACTTCAGATGAGAGTCATGAACTGGTTCAGTACTGGCTGCCGCTCGCAGCCTGCTAGTGCAGTATCTCACCTGATTCGCCACGGTTTTGCTCGTTGACTCTCTTCCAGCTTGGAATCCAGGTGCACGCGATCTGATCTATACTGAACTTCGAAGGAGAGCCGCTTTGTAGGTCGCATCTGAAGTTGCAATTCAGGAGGTACAAGTCACAAAACCACGTTTTCATGGAGAACAGTTGTCTTAATCGACCTGCTAGAAGTAATTTTCCCTTCAAAGTTACGATTTGCAAGTGGCGAAAAACGTGGATCGATCGGACAAAAACCTGCATAAATTAAAGTACGTATGCAGAAAAGATCCATAATATTGACTTGTTTTGCAATACCCAGACCTGTTGACAATACAAAATGAACTAGTACGTTGCAATGTTTCCTTGCCATCAATGGCTTCAGGATGGGGTTTGAGGATCGCCCAAGGGCAAATCCCGCACTAATAGCGTTAACAAACCTTCCCATGACCTCTGCCAAAGCTGCACGAAAACAAGCAAATACAGTGCAAACAACGAGGATTCTTGGCTCAAAACAGCAAGCAGTACCCCGCTCTGTAAGGACGCGTGTCTCAAGAACGATTCGACTGCATCCCACAATTGGTCCATCCCGCTCTGGACGTTGAGACATGTGAACTGACTGGGCAAGTTGTCACAGCGTCGTTTGCAGCCGACTTGGCTACAGTTTAGGCCAATTTTGACCAGGATCGAGACTGTATTTGCGAAGCGATAAATCTGAGGCAGTCCGGATCGCACTACGTCATTCTGAGGTACACAGAGCAGGCTAGGCTACGAATCGAACTTGTGCCAAAAGATCTGTCGAATCGCACTTGAAAATGTGGAAATTTTATGTCTTGGACCTCGCATTTTTTTGGGTACATTGTGATATTGGCACACGTGAGTCTAGCTTTGCCAGAAAGACCCGCTGGATCGCATCTCCGCAATTTCTAATGGCATGCGATAATTAGTTATCCGCCCACTCTGACCATCAGTGATCCAGGGCAGTCTGACTAATAACGACAAGACATCGCTGCAGCCTGCACCGCTGGTCTGCGAGACATGGAGGAGCTGGATGGTACTGTCCTGTACCATACTGTACAGTACTGTTCTGCCAGGATGGTATTACTGGCACCGGGTATAGCGGCACTTTATCTGGATATGTACAATCGGGTTGGAGCTTTTCCCTACCTCCCCTCTCTCGCCTGGCCGCCCCGCCCAGCCCCCGCTCTATCCCATCTCCAAAAAGCCAAAGGCTTTTGATCTTCGCCTCCGAATTCTCACAACCCAATTCCGAGAGATTAATGCACCACGAGACCATGATGACCCCAGCCCACCTCGCGAAGACAGCAACCAAGCGACCGCCCGTGGCCGAGCCTAACAGCAAGACCACGCAGGAGAACCAGGACCGTGCCGCCAAGAAGCGGCGCCAGTACATGATGTACCAGCGTCGCCACCGCGCGCGGCAGAATGAGCGAGCAAAGCTGCTGGAAGATCAGGTGGCCCAGCTCATGGGCGAGGTCAGCCATCTTGAACGAATGCATCAGCAGGCGGCTCGCTTGCAGCACGTCTCGAGACTAAACGTGCGGGGCACCCACGCTGGCGTCCCGGCGCAGCTCGTACGGGAGTACTACCGCCGATTCGAGCATGGGTACTCGCTCTCGGACGGTGAGGCCCAGGCCGGGTTCGTACGTTCCATGGTGGCAGTGGATATACGCGGCCAAAACTTCACCGGCGCGGAAGAGCTCTTCCGGCAGTGGCAGCTGTACAGCCAGTTCTTTGGCTCCGTTCACTTGACGGCGCGGCACATGGAGATAGAGGCCCAGGACGACCAGACGGTCATCATCGTGTCGACGTCGCTCAGGTTGCGTCAGCGCCGCGATGTCGTTCCCAAGCTGTTCCCGTCGCTGAGCGGCACGGATGAGCTCATCCAGGATCTTTTAGACGCCCCACTCAACGTCAAGAGCTCCGTTCGGTTCGTGTTCGACGCGGACAACCACTTGACCTGGCTCGGTGCGGAAATGGACTTCCTCGGCGCGCTCACTGGCGTGTTTGGGTCGTTCCAGAAAGCTTGTACCATGCTTGAGGCCACTCAGCTGGACACCACTACCGGCTATATAATGGTTGACCCTGAGGTCGAGACTGAGAAAGCGACTGTCATTAAGCCAGCGACGCCCGACCGGTCTGCGCGGCTGGACGTGTCGTTCATCCTCTGCGCAGATCCAGTGGGGTGCCACTGATTGTTCCGTATAGCTGTGTATCAGTTCAATGCGTCTAACTGACTCAACTTCAAATATATGCTTGGTATCACTGCAACAACTGCTGTCGATATCACCAACATCTCCCTCCCTACTGCTCATTGATTGAACCCACACGACCGCAAGCAATTGTACGTTGGCGCTGTTAAGCAGTGCGACCCAAGACATCAACGTCGCTGGAAATAATACCCATTGGCCAATAGTGGCTCGATCAGGCAACTGCGAAGCGTCGGTCAGTAGCCGCTCGGCCTCTGTGTTGTTTGGATAAAGAACGAAGCCACCGAGGGCTCCGAGTGGATAATACATCCGCTTGCACGCAAAGGCTCGTGACGACCGAGAAAGCCACTCTGTCGTCCGTCGTGGACTTTTCTATAGCACAGCAAGAGGATTGTCATGGATGCTGCGTATGTCGCCTTCCACGTGGAATGAGACGGGATTCGGCGGAATCTTCGGACTCTAGAGCTCTTCTAGTTGCAGTTCCTCTATTGGTTTCCACAGTAGTTTATGGGGTGTACACCACAGATTCGCTCTGTTGATCTTATCCGGATGTAATTCTGATGTGCGACAGAATTGCTTTCGCCAGTTAGAGACTGATACTTCGTCCGAGTAATCTATTCGACGTGGGAATGGGAATTGAACGAGAGATTTTGGACGCGGACGTACTCGTTCCAAGTGATGAGGAGGTTAAGTTATTCTCATTATAGGAGCTTCACAAGACGAGATGGACACGAGACTCCACATATCAAGTGGGAGAGAGCAGGATACTTTCTGTTTCGTCCGAAGCCTTGGTTACAAGAGGGTGTATAACATGCGGCTGGAACTACTTTTCATTGAGCAAAACGGATCGCTTAATTACTGAATACGTTCGACTGGTATCCCTCTATCCCCACAAGCTATTCGGAAAATGTGGTGTGACTCTGTCGGAAGTATTCGAACGAGGTCGCGGCACGTAGACAAATGCGATCGTTAGCGAGTTTGGCACTCCAACGGCGATAATGCGCTGGGTCCACGGGTTCAAATCCAGTGTCTGCAGCATATATCCCACTTGAATGCTCTGCGCCAACGAGCATGGAAGACACGTGGTGTCAAGACGAGCAGGAGCTCCTTGAATCCTTGCATACTCGAGCACGGCTTCCTTGACACTCTGCACATTCTCTGTGGCAGGTAAGCCAAGTGGGTCAGCTGGAAGTGGCACACCTCCTGGCACCCCCGCTTGCGCCCGAGCCGTCTGAATCGCCAGAACGAATTCTTCCACATTCTGCCGACCAATTATCACTGGCGGGTCGTCGTCCACGTGAACAGATCTAATCGTAGAGGTATTCCTCTCCACCCGCCCTCAAAATGTCTTCGAGACGGGGAGCACTACTCCCGGCATCAATCGCGCTGAACTCTTCTCCACCGCGCACCGCCTCCGAAAGAATAGGCGCCAGCTCACCCTTCATTGTCTTGTTCTTCGCCTTGTTTGCCCTCGGCTGCTTCTAGGCGCCATCTTGAAAGATGAAAACTGGGAAAGGTATGCTGGTGGGAAGCGTGTGTTGGATACACGTGTTTTAAACATGCGAACACAAGCTGGTGCAATCAATTGGTACAGTCCGCGCCATTGGTTTTGGGACATTAAGATTTTTTCGAAGATGTTTTGACCCGCTAAATATTTTTTCATTCCTAAAACACTGCGTCTTTTAGTTCGTTTTCGGGTGAGTGTAACGGCGTCATTTTCCGTCCCCAAACAGGTGGAATCTTTTACGACAAGTAGAAAATACTAAAACACGGTGGGTTGTCGGACGACTCATGTGATTTGCAAGAAATGTTATTTAGCGTAATTAACCCCCGGAAGTCCGCCAAGCGCGTCGTAAATACCGTGGTTTCAACTCGCAGTATTTTACAAGCGTGTGGGTGCAATTTGGCATTCTCAAACATTCTAGAACGATGGGTGGCGCCCCTGAGCTGAGCAAGGCCGAGAAGGACGTCATTTTGCGAATTTCGAAGACCGAGATGAGCTACAGGAAGATCGCAAAGGTTGTCGTACGTGCCAAGACCGTGTATAGAGTTGTGAAAGCACTCCATCTCCTCCTTCCAAGCGCGGCGGCAGTGTCAAAATCAACTCGCGAACCAGGGCGGCTAATCATCCGCAAGGTTTCAAGTGGAGCTGGCGGCGCGAAAAAGGTCCGTGACGTGTTGCAATTGAAGGGGAGTGTTTGCACTGTACAGCGCTGCCTGAAGGATGTGTCATGGCTCAAGTTCAAGAAGCTGCGTCGAGGCCCATGCCAAACCCCGGCACATTCGCGCTCGCTTTGATTGGGCCTACGAGAACTCTGATCTGGACGACTTCTGGTGGGCTAACGTGATGTTCAGCGACGAGAAGAAGTCGAACATGGATGGACCTGATGGCTACAAGCAGTGGGTCGACACACGAGCGAAGCAATTCGTGCCTGTTCGTCGGCATTCTGGTGGGGGTCGGTCATGATCTGGGGTGGCTTCTATGGAGGCAAGAAGACAAAGTTGAACTTCCTTGATAACCGTGTCACCTCGGTCAAGTACGTCGGTACGCTCTCAAATCATTTGCAACCTGCGTTCGACATCGGAACGCACTTATTTCAACACGACAACGCGGCCCCACATGCTGCGCGCCACACAAAGACCTGGCTCAATGACCAAGGTTTCGATGTTATGACGTGGCTCGCATGCTCACCCGACCTCAACACAATTGAGAATGTCTGGGGGGTACATGAGCTACCACGTCTACGCCAATGGACGCCAATTCTACTCGATCCAAGAGCTCAAGAACGCTATCCGGCAGATTTGGAACGAGATCCCGGCCTCGTACCTCCTTACGCTCGTATTTTCGATGCCCAAACGAGTAGATATACTCAAGGAAGTCAAGGGAAGCACATTCCCTATTAGTAACTAGCCAAACACAGCACAAGTGCATCCAATAGGACGTTTCTTTTTGCCATTCTTGACTGCGTCCGTTCCTACAACCCACCGTATTTTGGTATTTTCTACTTGTCGTAAAAGATTCCACCTGTTTGGGGACGGAAAATGACGCCGTTACACTCACCCGAAAACGAGCTAAAAGACGCAGTGTTTCAGGAATGAAAAAGTATTTAGCGGATCAAAACATCTCCGAAAAAATCTTAATGTCCCAAAACCAATGGTGCGGACTGTACTGCGAGACGAGTACCGACAACTTGGACATGAGTGCTGGTTCTACATTCATTCTGGTCTTTCCAAAACGAACCCCAGTTGGTACCGCAACTGGTACCGAGGGAGAGGACGAAAACTCTATACAAACAAATCACGACGGGCGAGTGCCGCGATATTCAGTTTAACAGGCAGATACTCAAAGTCGATATATAAAAAATCAGAACTGTCAGACCAACACTCACTTAAGACACCACAGATGCATTCTGGCAGCTGTAATCTCAGTGATGATTAATCGGGTATAGTAGGAACATTTCCAAAACAGATGATTTGATAGAAGTTCCTATTTTCACTCTAGTATATTACTTTGTATACATTTTTAATTTATTAGAATACGAGATACAATAGAGGGACTAGAAGGAACAATAAACAGAGCACGTTGAGAAATTTTTTTTAATTATCCACCCTACCATTATTTAGAGAACCATTGTGATCAGCCTAAAAAGAAAAAGAAAAGTTTCTGGAAACTTGTCGAATTCAGCGTTCCTTCTGTTCCCAAAATATTCAATCGACAGATTCAACCCAAATACATCATACATTAATAACAAAACAGAAACAATACGTGTTCCGACCTGTTTTGCAAGTGTTTCTATCTGTCTCGAGACAAAAAGACAAAGAAATAGCACACCAGAATACACAGTTACAGAAACCCAGAGAGAGATTCCTTCAGTGACA
>JAADWZ010000675.1:0-14360 GCA_023336445.1 Pythium dissimile
ATGCCGGGGGCGAAACTCGCGAAGTGCGAACCACCTGGCGCAGTCTCGTCGAAGTTGACGTCACGACTGATCACGATCTTGCCTGTCTCGATATCGTAGATTCGATACGCTTTTGACGACTCTTGGTAGCCGACGAACAGGCCGGGACGAGCTTTGGCATCCGTGTACAGTTATGATGGAGACATGGTGTACTCAATGGAGCAACAAGCTCGGACGCGCATGAATACGCATCCGGCATCCGGGCTCAATCAGAAGTACGTCAAACTACTCAACGACTACATCATCAACAACAACAAATACGCAAAGACCTTCCAACAAGCAGGAAATTATTTGTAAAGAAATTCCCAGCACCACCTCCGGCTATTTCTACACGAGCGTGGGAATACAGATCTTCGCACCCATAACTTGCCCCGAGTAAGCGAGGTTGCCGTGATCATTGTTGCCAATCAATTCCTCGCGAACGGAAGAGACATCATCACTCGCCAGAAACCTGTTTAGGGGCAGCTACTGGCGAAATCGTATGAGGCACAAACCTTCAGCATGTCAGTGAGCTTCATGAGTCATACTATCCGCTGTGGTGCCCAATTATCTACCTGAACGGAGAACCTGGTCTAGCGATCATCACATGTGACAATCCGCCGGTGGTTTCGCTATCAACTATACCAGCGGAAGGGTCAATACAACCACTTGCATATGGCTGGGCCGTTTTTTCAGGAGGTCTGCGTCGACCAGTACACCAAGCTACCACGAATGATTTGAGATACATTCGATTCAACCAGAAGAAAGTGCGATCGGATATGTACATGGCGTTCTCGACCGATTTCGAAGGGACCACGAGTGGGCTCTATCGCGACAAGATATTTTGAAATCGGGAAGATTCACTATTCTATCGACAGCATTTGTGGGCAGCCCTAGCTAAATGCTAATAATGTATCAAGATGCTGTGGCAATTGTTCGTGTCCATGGCGCGCCCGATGCCTTCGTCACTGTCAAGTGCAACCCGAAGTGAAAGGAAATTGCGCGTGAGCTCCAGGATGGTCAAACCGCTCGTGATCGCTCTGTGTTGGTTGCGAGGGTGTTCAATGAGAAGCTGGCGGCCATCGTGGAGGATCTACTCAAGAACGAATGCCTTGGCAAAGTGATTGTCTACATGTATATGATCGAGTACCAGAAGCGAGGACTACCCCACGCACATATACTCCTGATATTCCACAAGGACAGCAAGCCAAGAACCGTACATGACTTCAACCGGTTCGTGTCAGCTGAGATTCCTGATCGCGAGAAGAACACAAATCTGTACGAAACCGTTCGGCGCTGGATGATGCATGGGTCACGCGGTGACGGCTGCGAGGATGCTACGTGTATGAAGAATGGTGTGTGCACGAAGGGGTACCCAATGAAGTTTTGCGAAGAAACTACTGTGCAAGAAAACCAGAAAGTGAAGTACAGGCGGCCAAACAACTTGCGCACAATCGTCCATCGTTCAGGAGATGGAGCAGGAGAACAACCGTCGAAGGGTGGGAAGAAAAAGAGTCGGTTCGTGTTCGATAACAGGCACCGTCATCCCGTACAACCCGTATCTGTCCGCAAAATACGACTGCCACATCAATGTCGAGTTGGTTGTGAGAGAGCGCGCAGTAAAGAACATCTACAAGTACATCTATAAGGGTGGTGATCGTGTGACGATGTCCCTGGACAAGTACGACGGGATATCCCAGTTCGAGAGCAGTATGTAAGTGTGTGCAGTGGAGGCAGCTTGGAGAATTTTCAGTTTCCCTAGAATGGGAGATCCCACACAGTTGTTCAACTGGCCATACACATGGAAGATTGCCAACTCATCCAGTACAGCGAGAAAGATACCGCTGAAAGCATCGAAGCTCGCGGAGATACAACGTTGACAGAGTTTTTTCGAGGAGAACCGCACAAACGCGGCAGTCAGGTCACTACTGTGTGCAGATTTTCCCCGGCACTACTTTTGGGAGGAAAGGGAATGGCGTCCGCGTGAGGAAGGGCGGAGAAAAAAGCTATCGGGCGAATGGTCAGCTGCTCCCCGAAAGATCAGGACCAGTATTACATGCATATAGTGCTGTGTTATCGGCGCGGAGCTACATCTTTTGAAGACCTTCGGACGGTAGACGGTCAAGTGTACAAAATGTACACAGCTGCAGCAGTTGCTGCTGGATACGTTAAAGATGACAATCATTGTCATGAGTACATGAAAGAAGCTGCATCATTTAAGATACCGCAGCAGCTATGTCAAGGTTTTGCGATGCTTCTCGCTCATGCTGCTCCAAAACACCCAAGAAAACTCTGGGATGATTTCCTGGCTGACATAGCTGACGGACTGGAGACCCCACCTCACCGTCGGTTGTTTTAAAAAAGTGCTATTGGACGTTGAAGATAGCTTGGTGTGTGGAGGGTACTCCCTTGAAGGTTTCGAGATGCTTCCGCAAATTAGCGACGTGTCAGAGGAGGCATCCGCAAATTGGGGTTTAAGATGGAGTGTTAGAATCTTGCTGATACGTGGATGTTGGAAAACGAGCTATCATACAACCGTGAGCAACTGGAGCAAGCGGACGCACAAGCGGAAAACTACAATGCAGATCAGCGCGTCGTATACGAGAGTGTCATGCGAGCCGTAGAAGGCCCCCATCGAAGAAATCACAGACTCTTCTTCCTCGACGGGCCAGGCGGGACAGGCAAAGCTTTTGT
The DNA here is from genome assembly GCA_023336445.1 of Pythium dissimile. NCBI lineage: Eukaryota > Oomycota > Peronosporomycetes > Pythiales > Pythiaceae > Pythium > Pythium dissimile. The sequence continues at coordinate 2,713 of JAADWZ010000675.1, forward strand.
GTTGGAGACAATTCTCGCACGAGTCAGACAGCAGAAAAAAGTCGCCGTGGCAGTCGCATCGAGTGGTATAGCTGCAATATTGCTAACGGGCGGGAGAACAGCTCATTCAAGGTTTCGCCTTGGCCTAGAACTAGACGGAGATAGTACCTGCTTCTTCAACGACGACGATCCAACCGGTTTGCTGATGAAGGAGTCAGGTTCTGATTGTCTGGGACGAAGCACATATGCAGCATCGCTTTGCATTCGAAACTGTTGATCAAAGCCTGCGTGAGCTCATGAAAAATGATCTTTCTTCCGGAGTAAAGTTTGTCGTTCACACAGGAGAAGTTCGGCAAATTCTACCAGTCATCCCACGAGGAGGTCCAGGACAAGTTGTTGGCGGGCTCCCTCCGCACAAGCTTCATCTGAAAGTTGGCGCCATAGTTGGGCTGATGAGAAACCTACAAGGAGACCGCGGGTTGTGCAATAGAACAAGGATGCAAGTTTGCCGACTTCGACCCAATCTCATCGACTCCATGATTTTTGATGGGAGAGGGATGGGAAATCGGGTCATTATTCCACGACTAGAGTTGACATCAAGCGACGAGAAGCTCCCATTCCAGCTCACCCGTCGACAACTCCCAGTCAGGTTGGCATTTGCTGTGACAATTCACAAGGCCCAGGGACAAACAATCCATCATCTGGGTCTGCTTCTGACGAGGTCGGTGTTCGCGCATGGCCAGGTATAAGCTGCACTATCACGTATGACATAGAACCCCCCCATTCGTATTGCAATCGAGAATCCGGAGCTTGAGGACGACGAAGGCACATACACGAAGAACATCGTCTATTTCAACGTTATCAACTAGCAGTGCCTAAGGATTTATAGTGTGTGTAGGGCACGTGGGTAGACGTAGGATCGTAATGTCCGAACTAGACCTAAACATATCATGCATTTTGTGCCCAAAAGACAAACATACAGAAGGAGCGGGGAGGACAGCTCTGGCAGCAACAACAACAACAGCGTCTAAGTCGATGGATATATAGCAGCACCGGCATGTCAGCAACACCACCAGCAAAAGCAAATGCTGCAAAGAGCACAGACACAACAACGATTGCACTGAACACACAACGCACAGCTCTCCCCACTCCACATACCACAGTGATCACCCTCCACACAGCTCACAAGCATCAAACTGTGCGACATTGACGCCACAAACATAGCGTATCAGCACCAGTACAAGCACGTGCACAGTGGCATCACCTGGAAGAAGAGCAGCACATACCGCAGCATGTAAGAAGGCCTGCAATACTCTAATGTAGATCTCATAGGCGACAGTCATGTGAAGTAAAAACGACCTCAATAAGAGAGCGTAGCGTCGCTTTTGAGATATTACTTTGGGTGATCACCACATTAGAGGACGCATGTCACTAGGGCTTGAATTTGGTGTAGTTGTTTGGTCTCGGCCCTTCCGTGCCACTGAGCCAGGTCAAATCCCCCACGTGTATGAGTCCAAACCCCATGTGTTTGTAAGGGTCGGGTATTCTGTAAGAGGAGTTTCAGGCGGACGCTGGGATTTTTGATCGTCCATCAATTTTGATGACTCCGAAAAGCTCGTTTTCATTACACGTTCCCACAGTAAACTCTTTTGTACTGAATTAGAATTGAACGACGAATTCGGTCACTGAGTCGACGATATCTGTGCCATCTCGCACCTCGCCGATGGATAGGTCGATGTACCTGATCTCCTCGACTGCGCAATGACCTCTGAGGTGTCGCAAGGAGCAACTTCTACCTGTTGAACGGGAGGCGCATTGCTGAAGCCGCACTTCACGAACCCAGACATGATGATCTGGTCAGTGATGGCTCGCCACCCATTGGTCAGCCACTCAGCAACGTCGCCACGATCTGGTGGTCGCATAACAAACCTTCCCGTGTGGTTGCGGCGGCGCGCTAACTGGTCACGGAGGTGCTTGACCCACTTCCGGCGGAGACCATCCTTCAACGGCTTCATCCAAGCCACGTCGGCTGGGTGGCATCACCACGTGAGCTTCGGAGGCACAGACTTCAGCTTCACGTTGAGTCGCGCAGCGCAGGCTGTTACCTTCTCCGTCCAATGACCTGAGAACGAGTCGAGAAGCAAAAGGACGGGCTCACGCTGATCCGTCCGATTCAGGAAGAAGTACTCCAACTACGCCATGGTGATGTCTTCATTCCACCACGCAGTAGGGGTTCCGTAGATCTGCGCACCCGTAGCCTGCTGGAGATCGATGATCTCGCTCCAAAGGGTCTTGCCGAAGCCGTGACGCACCGCGTTGTTCTCAGCTTGCACGTCCTTGAGAGTAGAGTCGGTAGTCTTGACACGACAGCCTTGAACACGACAAACGGGTCATACTTGTTCCCATCACTGTCGGCCAACGGCATGGCGGTCGCACGCTGCTTCTCTTTCTCCCACACTTGACCCACACAGTAGCCGCACCGCGGTCAGCAATCGTACGCTTCGGCAGCATCTCAAAGTTGACACCAGTCTGATCTGCGTTGTAGACACGTGTGGTGCCGTGCAGTGCCATCCAGGCTCGAACTTCTTCACCAAAGCCAAGCCGATGGTGACATCGTCGTCCAGTGACGCCTGACTCGCACGATTCTTGGCACGGAACTACAGCCGATAACGACGGAGGAACGACGCCGTCCACGTGTTGGATGCCGAGAAGGCGCCTGGTGGGACACCATCCTCGCCCGCAATCTTGTGGGCCTTGCAAGCGAGCATGCTTGCCGACACTGGAACGTCATCACGGCGGAGCTCATTGATCCAGGAGACAAACACCCCTTCGGCTTGAGCGGAGAAAGTTGTCGCGAGACCGATATCACGGCGATGGGTCATGGAGGCTGTGCGAATGTTCGCTGCCATTGCTGTGATAACGTCGCGGAATGTCTTCCACTTGTAGACGAGCTGCCGAATAGCGAGGACCGTTTGCCGCCAAACTTGGCGGGGTACCTGTCCTTGAGAGTCGGGTTGCTGTAGCCTTGGGCTTTGTCGGCTAATACATCGCACTTGAACTGGTACGTGAAGGCGCCCCGACTTCACGTACCAGTTCAAGTGCGATATACTAGCCGACAAAGCCGCTCGTGCGTCGGTGTGGATTCGTGCTTGCCCTTGACGCTGCTGCTTCCGCCTCTCCTCATCGCACGCCAAAACGAAACGCCGCCCAATTCGAGGGCAGAGCACAGCCGTCACTACTGCGGGGTTTGGGACTGTCAGTAGACCGGGTAGTCAAAACTGTAATTTCGACAAAGATGGACCTGGAGTAAAAATCACCTCAAGAGAAGTGCGTCGCCTTCGAGATGGCGTCGCCTACGAGGTCTACAATAGAGTATGAGTATCAAGTTCATTTTATGACCTGCCATGCACGTTTTCACAAAGTCAGGTTGGTTTTCTCCTGTGATTTTACAATGCCAACACTGCCGCAGGTAACCCCCAAAGAAGTAGCGCTTACGCGGGGTTAAGTGCCCGCCTGGTACAACAACACGATTATCAACTCCTAAAAGTCTAAATTGTCGTATTTCTCAATCATTTTCTTGTACTATGTAACTATCAAAAATTAAAGGTTCATCTGCAAATTCTAGATCATCAGAATATTTATAACTCCAATCCAACTGTCCAACTATTACTTTTAGAGCAATAATAGGATCAATAATTTCATCCACCGAATACAATAAAGCAAATGATGGAACAGCTACAGTTAATAAATAAATGCAGGAATAGCTGTCCAAATAAATTAATAGTAGCACCCCCACCAAGTGCGAAACTGAACTGTTTCCGCCCCGTGTGTCAGGGTGAAAATCCAGTTCCCGATTCACCTCCGACAATGAATCACTACCAGCCGTACGGCCGCGTGAGCGCGCGCGACCGCGACCGCGAGCGCCGCCGCGGTGGCTGGGACATGCGATTTGGTGTGCTCATGGTCTTCCCGCTCATCTGCCTGGTCGTCGTGCTTTATGAGTTTCTGTACCTGCAGCAGTACACGGCGACAGACGCAACCACCACCGGCGAGAGCTCACCACAGACACAGCGATTGCGGGCGGATGACGCGTCGCTGCTCACTCCGCCGTCGTACACCCCGACTGTCGTTCGTGGCCGCCGCACGATGATTCTGATCGCCAACTACCGCGACTCGAATCGCTGCTCCGAAACGCTCAAGTCGATCTTCGACAACTCGGTCTCGCCTGAGCTGCTCCGAGTGAGCCTTTACGACCAGATCTACGAGGCGGAGAACGAGATCCAGTGCGTCGACACGTTCTGCCAGCTTGTGGGAGAGGCTAATTGCCGTCGCTCGCAGATCATTTCCAGCAAGATCGATGCGCTAAACGCTACCGTGAGTTTGAAGTGAAACTGCTTTGGGGATTTAACAGTCACCACGACTACTAACATTCTGACGACTGTGTTGTCTCGCTGGATCGTGGTAGGGACCAACAGCGGCGCGGTATATGACTGAAAATGCGATCGCCGACGAGGATTTCTGTCTCGCGATTGACTCGCATCTTATATTCATCCCGAGATGGGACGAGAACCTGATCGGACAATGGGAGGCGACAGGCAATGAGAACGCCATTATCACCGTGTACCCCAAGTCCACGGAGCACTGGTTCCGCAAAGATGCCGACGACAAAGTTCAGTTGATGTGTCATTCCCGGATTGAGACGGAAGATGCTGACGCCATGATTCAGTATGGTGCCCCGATCTGGCTCGACAAGAAGGATGTCACGAAGCCCCGACTCATGTCCCAACTCGCGGGCGGCTTCAACTTTGGCAACTGCAAGCAGGCGAAGGACGTGCGCAACGACCCGTACACGCCGTACCTTTTCCACGGGGAGGAGTACTCTCGCGCGGCGCGGCTCTGGACTGCTGGATACGACTTCTACGTTCCATCGGAAGACATAGTGTTCCACTGGTATGAGAAGCGCAAGGTGGTGTGGGAGCGCGACTGGGGCAAGCGTTATGTCATCCAGCAGTCGGCCAAGCGTCGCGTGCGCCACTGTCTTGGCTTACCCGTGACCAAAGACGGCTTCGATCGCACCGAGATTGACAAGTTCAAGCTGGGCACGAAGCGCACGTTCGAGCAGTGGAAAAAGTTTTCCGGCATTGACCCGCAGGCCAAGTACATTGGGAAAGATGTGGAACAATTCCAAAACTGCGGAGAGCTCGAGTACGTGCCGTACGACAAATAGACACATCCAGGGGCACCAATCCGAGAGAACGTGAAATGAAACTACCTGGTATTGTTCTTTTAGGACGACACAACCTCTGTGCTCAGTGCGGATTTGCAATTGGATGAAGTACTTGGGCATTGTGGGCGCGATTGTGCGACGGAGTCAGATACTCTTTCACTGGACGAGCTGCTCGGCGCGTTTGCGGATGTCTTCGTATTGCGTGGTCTTGGTCCTCCAGTCGGTCGGCACAGGGTCAACCGAGCTGGTGTCCGTGATGGCAGCGGCTGCGGCGCACGCTCCGACGAGGATCGAACGGCTGCAGTTGTCGCCACCCGTGACCAAATTGGTACGCACAGCTTCCGCGTACCCGCTGGTCGTCAACAGTACGTAGAGTCCACCCTGGAGCGAACCCGGCAGTGGGCAGGATTTACCAAATGCAGCCACAGCGGCGATGGCGTCTGGGAATTTCTTGGTCTGAACGGCGTCCAGCACTTCCTGGACGAGCGAGCGCATGCCGCTGCCAATGTGCTCACTGGTCGTAAGCGCTGCGATGGCGTTGGCGATGGTCGCACCTTCCACGAGCTGATGGAGCAGCAGTGCGCTTGCGATAGCTGCGTCCGTGGCCTCGACACCGATCTGGTGGACCTGCGTGGCCTCCTTGGTTTTGGCGATTACAGTCGGCAGGTCACCAAGGTATTTGGCGACAAGGATGGGCACCTTGATGCCGCCGTGGAGGTCCTTGTTCTCGACCGCGAGGTTCGGGTACGTTTCGCCGGCGTCGCCTTTGGCCACGAGGTCACGGAAGACCCCGTTGAGACGGCCCTTGTAGTTCTTAGCAGCCTCGTAGGAGGCTACGGCGTAGCCTTTGGGCTCGAATGCGCCGTGGGACGCGACAAATTCGAGCAGCGGGTACACTTCGGCGCCGTAGGGTGAGAGCGCACCGCTCTCGTACTTGTAGAACGGGCACGCCGGGGGCTGGTGGAACTCTGGGGCCGGAGCGGCATCTACAAGACCCTTAAGCTTGTCAGCGTCGTAGATCCAGTGGAGACCCATAGTGGCGGCATCGGCGACAAAGCCACCGACGACTGCGGCGACCGCGCGCTGCTTCTGGAGCGACATGCTGGAGGTTGAAGAGGTTGGATGCGTAATTGGAAGATCGCGGGGCGCGATCGGGTTCGAGAGGGATCCGCGGTTGGCGGTGTCAAGTGATGGCAGCGCGGAGAAGAGAACGACGGCGTAGACGAGTGCGAGCGTGAGGAGACCGACCGGGAGCGCGGCGTGGAAAGAGAGGAACTGAGGAGGTCGTAGTGGCGGCGCAGACTCGCAAGGCGAAGCAGAGCGGCGGCGCAGCGGCGGTGTTGAAGAAAGGGAGGCCATTTCCCTGGAAAAGATCCTGTCGAGTGGGCCGGTGGATTTGTGGCCAATCAGAGCCACAACCGCAAAAGCAAGGAAGCCCCAAAGAGTCCAAGGATGCCTATCGTACGACCGCGCGTGCCCAAGAGCAAGGGCGGGAAGACGAGCAACGCGGGCGTCGTATCCTTTGCTGTGCTGGTGGGTGGAGCGTTCTTCAGCATTCCATTCGTCGCGCACTTTATGAAGGTGTGTGCCCATCCCTGCGATTGGGTAATCGATTCCCCAGCGCCGCGGTTCCATTATGGAAGCAATGATTGCGATAGTTTCTTTGAGACATTGCGCACGAGCGACTGACGACCGCCACGCCCGTGCGGACCTTTAAAATGTAGAGTGAGAACCTGACGTCCCAGGAGATGCCACTGAACGCGACCCAAATCCGCCGCGGCCCGTACCAGAACACGGGCTCGCGCGACGTGGGCGTGGACAAGGACTGGGACTTCGCCACCAACACGTGGAACGGGCGCAATGGCGCCGACGTTATCCGCGAGAAGCAACAGCAACAGCAGCAAAACAAAAACGAATAGCCACAAAACAAAGTCTATTGTGCCTCCCTGGCTCAGCCGCGTAGGTTGGCGTACTTGCCCCTGCTCTTCTTCGAGGACCGCGCATCACCGTCACCTTTTTTGCTCTTCTTGTTCTTCTTGCCGCCTTTGTCGTCCTCGTCGTCGTGCGCAGTGCGCTTGGCCGTCGGACGGTCGCTCTTGACCTGCACGACGCCCTGGGCCGTGGCGCCCGACGTGATGGCGTCGCCCCACGCATCGTCACCACCGCGCACGGCGTACTTCAGCAGGTTCTTGTCCTGAAGCAGCTCCTGCTGAATCTTGAGCTTGGCCTCGCTGGCGTTCGCGCGCATCTCTTCCGCAAGCGTCTCCGACGTGGGCACCGCCATGTCCTGCGCCACGGCAGCGGCGACTTGGGCAATCTTGCCCACCTTCAGTTTGTCTTCCTCCTCGATCTGCTTGCCCTGGACCGACTCGATCTGCGCGAGGAACTTGCGGATCGCCTTGTTGAACAGCGCCAGAAGCTGGTTCGACGGCACGCCTAGCTCCTTCTGGATCACGTCCACTGACTGGTGCTGCAGCCCAATGCTCGCCAGGATCGCGCGCTGCAAGTATGATAGCGTCATCTGCGGCAAGCGCTGGAGAAAGTACAGGCGAGCCAGCGTCGGGACGAGATCCACGATCATGTGGTAGTCGACCAGGTTCTTGGCGTACGACTTGAGGCGCTTGGCGTCGTATGGGGTCAGCACCATCGCCAACTCGTCCGCGCTGATCTCACCCGTCGCACTGCGCTCCAGCGACCGGAACACCCCGGCGCTATCGCCTTCCTTACCAGCGAGCGCTCCACCGTCCGTGTCGCTGAGCAGACTGAGCGACAAGGCGGCGGGAAACGTCGAGAACTCGTACGAGAGCAGCGACACGAACCGGCGGCGTGCATCCGCCACAAACTCGTCGAGCCAACCAGACGCAGGCGCCTCAGGCAAGTCGTCGCAGCGAAGTGCCCGCAGCAGGATCGACGTGTGCTCGCCTGTGAGCTCGTTGGCTGTCTGGCGCAAGTACACCGTCTTATATCCGCCACGTGACCAGAAGTTATGGAGCGGAAGTGTGAGGCCGAACGACGTGCCGATCCAGTGGAGACGCTCACACGGACGCTCGTCAATCGGAAGTAAAAGCGGTGGAAGCGTCTTGCGCGGCTTGATCTTTTCCTTAAGAAGCATATTCTCATCGCTGTGGTCGTCGTCGTCGTCGTCCTTGGCTTCTTCGCTCTTCTTTGACTTTTTCTTCTTGCTCTTCTTCGTCTCAGCATCTGGCTCGTCGACGCCAGCCTCCTGCAGATCGCCTGTAATCTCGCCCTGGTAGTATTTGGTCAAGAGTTCGATCGCACGCGAGCCGTAGCCCATGCCCGTGACGTCCGGGTGCGTCGCGATACGCACAACGCGAGCGCCCGAGAGCGACGCAAACTCCGAGTCCTGGAACTGTTGCGCGACTGTCCAAGGGATGAGGTCACCCGACGCGCGCTGGCCGCGAGACAGTTGCGCGCGTACAGATTCCTTCGAGATCTCGCCTTCCAGCGCAACTTGCACGACGCAAAGCACATCCGGGAGCTGACCGGCCTGTCCCTGTGACTCGGCCGCGGGGCCAAGCAACGCGAAGATATGGTGTGCGGGCGCATCAGACAGGAGCTGCAGATCGTTCGGCTGGTTCTTGTAGTGAGACGAGACATACAGCGACATGACTCGCTGCAAAAACGCCTCCGACAGCTTGTGGTACGAGAAGAGCGAGTCGCGGTTGACGTAGTACAGTTCGCAATCCTTGGGGTGCGGAGTGCCTGCGACGATGCGGTGCGAGGAACTCGTAGCGTCGAGACAGAGAAGCTGGTTGAGCCACTTCTCCACGGGGTCGTTCTGCGCGTATCGGATCGGAATATCGAGCGTGACCTCACGCAAGACTCGACCCGTGGCAGCGCCAGCTGCCGCAGCATGCGCGGCCTCGTTCGCCACCTGCCAGCGCTCTTCATGCAGTTTCTGCTCCCCCTTTCGGCGCTTCTGGTCGCCGTGGACCGACGACATGGCGCGAGCCGCCGCGTCACCAGCGCTTCCCTGCTGTTCGCGGAGCTTCTGGATCAGCTTGAGAGATAACGAGCGACCAGTGCCTTCGTAGCCGTTGATCGTCGACGACATAAACACCAAGTACGGACCAAGCAGCTGCTTGACGAGCGGGAGCGGAATCGCCGCAGCCTCGTCAATGGCTAGCAGCTCCGCCTGGGCGAGCTTCTCGTGGTGGTTGGGCTGGATGTACTGAATCGTTTGACGGTGCTCGCGGAAAATATTGACACGCACGATCGCATTGTTGAACTCTGGGTTCGTGCTCTGGATGATCTCGTAGTCGAGATGCTCCTTGTACTTAAGCGCATCGAAGCCCTTGAACACGAAGTCGAAAACGGTGTTCAAGTTCTCGGGGCTCGGAGCTGTCACAAAGATATTGCTGTAGCCGTACGCGACGGCGGCAGCAAGCGACATACCCAGCGCTGCCGACTTGCCACGGCCACGCCCCGCCGTGAGAGAGACCGTCGAGCGCAGGGTCTTTTCAGAGATGGCCTCGACAAACGTCAAGATAGCCTTGGCCTGGTCCAGCGTGCGCGACTGCTCGACGAGCGAGCCGATGGGCTGCGTCTCGCGAAGCGACTCTTTGAGCTCTTTGAGCTCGCGCTGGTCCTTGCTGAGCTCGTTGTCGGTCTTCGTCGGTGGCAGCGGCTCGATCTTGCGCGTATGCTTGGAGATGGGCAGCACGTTGAGCTCGTCGTCCAGCACAATGCAGCGCTCATTCGAGGAGAGCGACAGGATGAAACGCTCGTTGAAGCGCGCGACGACGTCTTGGTGCGACTCGGTGCGGAAGCGCGAGTGCACGTCCATACTCATGGTGTAGAGCTGCTTGAGCGAGGACATGGTGCGCAGCAGCAGCACGACGACGCCGCCGCCTTCGACGGTCTCGATCGTGCGCGCCATGATGTTGGGCGTGATCGCCTCAAAGTCCTGGAGCACGCACATGCCGTAGGTGCTACCGAGGATCTTCTGCGTGTCCTTGTAATAGCACCAGCGGATGTCGGTGGAGGAGATGAAGAGCTCGAACGGGTCATCCTTGTTGGCGTCGTAAAGCCCGCGCTGCTGCTGCTTCTTGATCTGGCGCATGCGCTTCTGCTTGTGCGTGGAGAAGCCGAGCTCCTTTTTGTAGCACCAGAGCACCTTGGGGCGCGCCTTGACCGCAGCCTTGGAGAGCATGTAGTGCAGGTTCACCACCTGGTCCTTGCCATGGTCGCCCACCAGCACCACGAACGAACGGAAGTTCTCCTTGATGCAGTTCTCCAGCAGCACGCGCACGCGCGCGTCGACCTTCTTCTTGACCATGTTCGGATTCTATACGCCAGTGAACGAACCATCAAGCGACGCACACCCAGTGGATCAACACGACTCAAAACGATTGGGCGGGAAGAACCTCCACATGTGGATCTGTATATGCAGTAAAATAGGTCCATGTCCCAATACAAAAGCAAAAACTAAACCCAAAGTATCATCGATTGAAAATGGGTTCACCCCCTACAAGCCAGCTGACGAAGGTGCAGAGCTATGACGGGTGAACGGGTGGAGGCGCTGCTGGAAGTCGCCACGTGCGATGCGAAGCAGTCGAGTGGGCTCTCCGGGCACAGATCGCACGGTCACGTCTGAGCGGTAGAGTCCTTCCTGGACCACGAGGCTGTCAGCGGCGAGCACGGCCAGGGGGCCGACCTCCACGCGGCCGCCCGTGGACTCGACGCGCAGCTTGCCGTCCAGCACCACCACGCAGAAGCGCGTGACAACATCCCGCGTGAAGATCTCCTCGGGCTTACTCGAGGGCGAGCCGCTGAACTCCAAGATGGGGCAGGTTGCGAGGAAGTCGGCGAGCACGAGCGCGTTGATGGCGACACCGCGCGCGTTCTTGGAGCGAAAGATTGGGTTAGTCTCTTGGAGATGGCGCGCCAGTGCGTCGACCTACAGAGGCAACAAGTACAGTTAGAGAATGGTCTAGAAAATGTACAAAAAAACCAGCATCGCCTCTCTTCTCACGTTCTCAATTATCTGGTCGGACGCCACGAGGTCTGCGCGGCCCAGCCGCCCGCCGCGGCGATAGAGACATGAGAGGCGCCGCTTCCGCTCAGCGTCTTCGGTATTGTCCAGAATGTCAGCTTCATCCAGAATTTCGTCCTGGAGAATCTCCTCCAGCAAGTCTTCGAGCGTGACGATGCCTTCCAGTCGAGCGATCGGATCTCCATCCTAAGCAGCGACCGAGAGGTGAATCTCGGGGCAAGAGGGGAATCACAGTTCAACTCGAGTCCGCACCATGTCATCATCACGCTCAACGCACTTGACGAGCGCGAGGTGGGTGCTTTCGTTCTTGAATGCTTGAAGAAGCACATCGAGGCTGCAATCTGGATCCACGTGGTTGATGTTGTGACCGAACACGTGCATAAAACTGGACAGCTGAATTTGTTCCTGGTGGGGGGGGGGGGGGGC
>JAADWZ010000676.1:0-14294 GCA_023336445.1 Pythium dissimile
CAGGATTGGCTGTGAGGCCCAGTCACGGTTGTGACATGTGTGGCACGTCTGCGACGTGTGGGATGCATAATCAAACACACCGGGAGTCCCTTTGGCTCTCGCCAGGAACACTCCAGAACTAGAAACAGAATGTTTGTCTCAAAAAATATATTGTTAAACGAACACACGCCAGGCAGAAGAGACTTTTCAATTGAATCGAAAAGTTCGGTTGAAGTGGCAAACGGAAGAATGTTAAGTTCGCTTCACTTCAACCCGAACCTAACCGACTCAAGCCCATCAAATGACCAGCCCAATGCGGTCGTTGTGCGTCTCGTCGCAGAAAGAGACCCCCTCCACCCAAGCCACCTTTCACGTCTACAAGAACCACAACCAGACAACGCGCCATGGCGAGTCAACATCTGCAAGCCAAAGCGAGCGCGGTTCTCACGCACAGCGTCCAGCGCTTGAAGGAGTCCCACGACAGCTGAACGCTCACGTTCACGTCGAGCCCGAGAGCCTGACGCGTCGCTACGACACGCTCGTATTCGACGTGAGTGGGGCGCGTTTCAGTGATCCGAAGACGCCGAGCGACTTCGTTGCCCAACAGTTGCGCGACGCGCTGGTGACGTGGCACGCGGTGAGCTTGTGCCCAGGATTTTCATTCCAAGACAACTTGCCATTTTGGCTCTAATGTGGACAGTGCGGCGGCACGGCCACGAGCAGACCACTGCATCTGCAGATGGTGATCCGGGCGTTCCCTCGCGTGGTGCTCCATGCGGATGTGCTCTTTCGGAGCTTGGAAGCCAATCCCACGGTGGCCGCAGCCAGTGATGCGCCAGTTCCAGAAGCTTGTGGTGCATATCTTTGTCAGTGCTGAGACTTTTAGTCCAGAGACACTAGCCGATCTGGAGTGGCTTCGCGGTCACCACCGCAGTACAGTTGCTACGCTGGATCGTGTCGAGCGCGGCCAAGTATTAAGTCTGGTTCTCCAGGCACTTCGGACAAAAAAGTTCGTTTGCTGGCCACGTGCGCGTGTTTGACAGAGCTCAACAAATGCATGGTTTTAGCGCGACGGCGCGCTCCAACTTTGTTGCACGAATAGAGAAAATGGATCGACACGGCCTGTTGTGTCGTCCATGTCTTCGAGCATCGAAACTGCGCTCCTTGTGGGCCACCACGACCGATAGGCATTTCGACGAAGTCGTCTCCTTTTCCAGCATTGAAGAAGCTAAACCTCGATTCCCAGTTGGTACGGTTAGACCACATCAACAACGACATGTCTTCACCCCATGCCAGGATCTGTTCTCTCTCGAATGCGTCGTGTCGCACGCAGAAAAGCAGCTTCTCAGTGCCACTCGTCACCCCATCCAGTCAAGAACAAAGAACACACCATACACCAGATGATGCTGCGCGACTCAATATCGATCGAACTTGTCACCAAAAGCGTCGAGCGCTTGCTTCCTCACAGCGTGCACTGGCGGCTCAAGTCGACGCACGAGCCCGAGGGCATCGCGCGTGACGTCGACTCGCTCGCTGATGATGTGAGCTCACCGCCACTTGGTTGTTTACTCACTATGACCACCGCCAGTGCGCGGAAGCGGTGCGTGAAGTTCTGGTGGTGTGGCACGCGGTGAGCCAGTGTCCAGGGTATTCGTTCCACGACAACCTGTCGTTCTGGTGCAAGCACACGCGATGCAGCGCCGAGACTAACCATTTAAGCTGCACGCGAACCGTGCGTCGACCGTTTCCTCGCATCCTGCTGCAAATGAACGAACACGGTCACGTGCTATTCGACGAATCTGCCACAATGCAGCGGTTCCAGCACCGCATTCTTCACCTGTTCTCTAGCGCCGACATACTTAGTCCACAAACTCAAGCCGCGTTGGAGCTGCTTTGCACTTTTCAGAATCGGGTCGCGCCTGAGCGGATTGAGTGTACCGTGCAAGTTCGACTCAGCACAAATGGCAAGAAAACCGTGGTCGTACTGCGCACGATTGGAGACCATATCCGTGCCAGTCAAGCGTTCTAGTCGACTGCGTTGTTCCAGCTCACCAGCGTCGCTCTCGAAGGCCCAGTCCTCGCCCAACGAGCCACCACGGGGCTAGCAGTTCGTCACCTCAGACAACTCACCGTGTCCTGTGAAGTGTTGCTACTGACAGACGTCGGCGTCGAAATGCGCTTTCTAGAAAAGTACAGCAGAATCGAACGCGAGCAGTGAACGTTCAGCGTCTGGCTGTCAAGTGCCCACTGAGGCGCTGGAACCATTTCTTTTAAAGGCGTTCGGATCTGCCAGCTCGTGCCTCGTCGGGCATGCGAGTCTTGGATCTCGCCAATGCGTTCACCATGGAGGGGATCCAACGGGAGCTCCAGCCCAATTCCATGTTCCTGTGCACGCTGGTCCCGTACACGACGATGCTTGAAGAGCTTCGCGTGAAGATCACGCAGACAAGCGATGCGCTTTGGCTCGCGCTCGCGCTGTTCCATCCACGCGCGAAACAGACCAAGTGGACAACGTTGGTAATGTGGGAGGGGAACCAAGAGTGAGCTGCGACCCAGTGGGAGGCGATTAGCTGGCTCGTCGACGACATGACGACGTTGATGGCGGTGGATTCGACTGTGGTGACGTAAAGGAACAGGCAGGCACGATCAACAGACCCAGCCAGCGCAGGTGGCGTGCGGCGACAGTGACCAAGCGATCCACGATCCTCATACTGAGCAGTTGGCAGTCGTGGGTGGCGCTCTCGGTAGGCGAAGCCGTCGAGCTGTACGGCACGACATCGGATTCGCAACGACTCTCCCGTCCACAAGATAAGATCAAGGTGCTGGCACCTGGAAGAGGTACGGGTTTGCGTGGATCCCGAGCGGTTGCTGTCGACTGTAGAAGAGACCATGCTGGAGGAGCGCCCTCAGGCTTGCGTCTCGGTGCTCCACATGACCGACGTGTGCATGTCGGCAGAGCGTGAAGCAACATGGCTTGAGCATGTGGGTCCATCACTGAAGCAATTCCGTGCGGGCCGCCCAAGTTGGCTTGCTCGTTCTGAGTTTGCGTTTCTGGCCCCCATCTACTCACTGTCGACGGCTGGCTGTTTGACCCACAAACCGCCGGTACACTTGGTGGGCTGACCAAGGTCACGGCGCTAAGTCTGCAGTGCTCCCAGGACCACATGGAGCAGTGCATCCGGGTACTTCGGACGATACGGCATCTGGCGTATTTGCGGTGGCGCACTGCAATTGAGTTGGTGGATAGGTTGAAGGCTGTTGCCCCTGTGATCCACAGCCTGCGGTGGCGCGTCCACTCGCTTCGGCCGTTGTGAACGCAACACAACACAACTGTCTGCTAGCCCGACCTAGCGCAACTCAAAAGTGCGTTTCTGAGTGTAGGTCGTGTATCCATTCGATCCGTCGGCTGGACGAATGGGTGTTGTCGCTAGTGTTTGACCTTGGCGGCCTCAGTCTCGCGTATTTTGACGTGTCGATCAGCGCGGACAGCCAGTCTTTCCTGCTGATGCCGACCGAGGTCTCGGTCACCGTAGATGTCTGGAACGATCGGCGGCGGAGTCGGTGACGTTTCGTTCGCAAATCTTAACACCGTCGTGGAAAGCTAGATACATCCGTTCATCCTCGTAGTCTCTACACTTCTAGGAAGACTCAGGATAGTGGAGATCAAATATGTGGCGCTTGCTTCTCGTGTTGAACCTGAGATCGAAACGGCTGAAACTGGGCGCTGCCTGAGAAAGATCTGACAGAATCAGTACTTTCTCGCGTGTACGCATATCAAGTAATAGTACATGTTCATTCTCGTACTGACGGAGTCTACTAGTATGTTGCGAGAGGGTCTGATAGTACTATGATTGTGCCAGTGTCCTATCTATCGATTTTCAGCGAGACCATCTGTTGATCGATCGTGCGCTCTTCGCGATCAACACGATCTTTTCTCTTGCCATCACGTCCAGCAGCTGTGGTAACGTTCACATTTGGCCCGAAGCCGCCAAGCCCCCAAGCACATTAGACACCACAGAGCTGCACTGGACTCCTTCACTTACGGGTGGCGTGGCTCCACCTTCATTCCATAAATTGCCTCACCCAGCCCAGCGTACCACCGCCAAAGCCACTCCCTCCACTCAGCCACGACCATGAAGTGCACCTCGTTCGTCGTCTTGGCTGTGGTCGCCATCTCCGCTGTCCAGGCAGCTGGCAGCCTCCGCGCTCTTCTGTCCGGTCCCGAGTCGGTCGGCTTTTCGGTCTTGAACCAGGTCGCCTCGTTCAACGGCATTCACGCAGGAGAACAAATCCTCCAGGCCGTCAACGATGCCTACCCCGACGACGCCAAGGTCAACGGCGATCTGCTCTACTCGGTGGCCAAGCGCCTCAGTAGCAACGACACGACCTTGGCCACGGCCGACGCTGGCACGCAGGGCATCGTCGCCGCGATCCACAAGGCCTTTGAAAAGCTGTTCCCGGGCGAGGCATTCGACACGGCGCTGTCCCGCGTGATCTCCACGATTCCTGAGCCGAAGGCGCAGCGCAGCGACTAGCCTTCCACTGTAGTGTAAGTACTTTCCAGGTCGCTTGTCCAGGCCGAAGTTACCTAGCAAATCCGATCAGCTACAATTTATCCACTGCCAAGTTGGTAATCCTGTTTAGTCGTGGAGCATGCAGATTAGTCGTTATCGTCTGAGGAACACGATCTGCGGACGGAGATGACTGCGATGAGCATGAGCCAAAAAACAACAAAAATATGTACCCATGTCTTCTCAGTTCGGGTCGTTTGCGAACACTTCAACCGAACTTTGAGTACTAAGTGCGAATGCACTCAATCCGAACTTTATGAGCAGCTCCCCATGTTGAAGAGCGCCGGCCACGAATCCCAGCATTAATGTCGGTCCGTGTTTCTCACCATAGCCTATGGCCCACTGTGTGGCCCATGCACCATGATACTGGTGTGAACGCCAAAGAGCGACGAGCGAGCCCACGCTAAGTGCGGTCCACCACCACAGACCATGGCCAGTCGCCCATTAGGAGCAGCAGTTCCTAATACTGAACACGAGTGTTTCACGATAACGTTTAATGAACTCTCTTCGGATTAAAGTCAGTACAGCTACGATAGTGTCGCACTCACATGACTGGGCATTCTCCGTCAAGTGAGCTGAACTGAGCTGAACGCAGAGACAGAATGAAGTCTGGACCGAAGACTGTTGAACTGCTGATTGGGAAATCTGCACCTGCAGAGTATGGGCAAAGGTCTCCAGCTACTCTCTCTCTTACTCTCTCTCTCTCCTGTCGAAATATGATAGAGATTTCACGTTTTCGCATTGATCTGAAGCAAAAGGTTCTTGTTTTTTTCTGATAAATTAGCCAGACTGTAGTGCACTTCATCCGAATGGGCCACTCTTTATCTTCATCTACTTGCCGTCGTGCGCGGCGGACGAGAGCAGCGCCGTCAGCGGCATTCCTTTCGACGCATTGGGCGATTGACGCACGCTGGTGGCGGTTCGCATGGGGCTCGTCTTCGGACTCGATGACAACGCCGGGGCTGAAGCCGTCACCGGATCCGTCCACGTCGCCGTCGGCTGGTCGTGGAGCGCTGCCGCGCGCGGCTCGTGAAAGTCGGGAATGTCGATGTGGTCGGGTTCCAGGCCGTTTTCGTGGCGGTCCCACGCGAGCAGCAGGCCCGTCTCCATGTTCTTGACCCACCGCGCAGTGTCAAACAGCGGACACGTGAGCCGATCTTCTTCCAGCCGCCGGCGCACCTCCCAGAGCTTATCCATGTCGCTGGCCAGCGCGACCGCCAGCTCTTCGTACTCGTCGTGGGTGGTCGTGATCAGCTCGCTCAGGTTCGCGGCCTTGAGCAGACTCGACGCCACGCGGCAGGCCATGCGGTCCTTGGGCATCGTTATCATGGGCGTGCCGCCCCACAAGATGTCACACCCGGTCGTGTGGGCGTTGCACTCGGGCGTATCCAGAAACAGATCAGCCAAGTACCCGCGCTTGAGGTGCTCGTCCTTGGGGGCCACGTCGGTGAAGTGCAGTCGCGCGTCCTTGACGCCTAGCGCTCTCGCCTCGGCGCGCAGGTTGGCCTCCGCCAGCGGCGGGAACCGAAGCAGCCACAAGATTGAGTTGGGCACGCGCTTCAAAATGTTCATCCACGTGCGGAACGTGACCGGATCAATCTTGTACACCTGGTTGAAATTGCAAAACACAAACTTGTCCTCTGGAACGCCGTAGTGCTGCCGCGTCGGGCATGTGTCCGTGTCCAGCACGTCCCGCGCCGACTGCTTGTGGTCGTTGACAAAGTACGAGTGCGGCATGTTGAGAATTTTTTCGGTAAAATACCGACGGTGCTCGCGCGGCACGACCACGACGTCGCCAATCATGTACTGCACATAGTCGGCGCCCAGCGTGCCGCAAAAGCCCATGTAGCTGACCTGGATCGGAGCCGGCTTGAGCGCGAAGATTTCGTTCCGCGCCCCTTTCGTGTACCCATTCAGGTTGACTAAGATGTGGATCCCGTCGCGCTGGATCATCTTGCAGGCGTCGCCGTTGCTCACGAGGCTAATGTCTTTGAAATGTTCCACCTCGGTCGAGATCTTGCGGCGCCAGATCGATCCGTCGTCGGGCGTGGTCGAGTAGCAGAACACTTCAAATTTGGTCTGGTTGTGGAACCCGAACACGCTCTGCATCAGGTGCGCGAGCGGATGGTTCCCGAGATCCGAGCTCACGTAACCGATCCGGAGCCGTTCCGTGGGCAACTTGGGCTTGTAGTGCATCACCGCGGGCGCGTCCACAAGACTAACCCCAAGCTTGGCGCGGTCCGCGTATCGCCGCGAAATCTCCATGAAACGCTGCATGCTGAGCGGATAGACCAGCGCGTGGAACGGCTGCACGGACGGCAACACGTTGTCGGTCGCGAGCTGCGCGTCTAAAAACGCCATGAGCTTCTTGAGGTCGTCGTCACGTTGTGACCAGTCGCAGATAAACACCATCGAGTGGAAATAGTTGGCGAACGCGTCGGGAAAGTTGGGCCGAAGCGACAGCGCCTTGCGGTAGCACGTGATGGCATCATCGAGCCGACCCCCATCTTTGTACGCGCTCGCCAGGTTACTATACGCGTCCGGAAACTGCGGCTTGAGTCGGATCGACGTGCTGTAGCACTGGATCGCCTCCTCCAACCGGTTGAGGTCTTTAAACACGTTGCCCATGTTGCTGTAGGCGTCGGCAAACCCCGGGTCGATCGTGATCGCTTCCTGGTAGTGGGCCAGCGCTTGGTCTAACTTGCCTTGCTCTTTCAGCACACTGCCCAGGTTGCTGTGCGCGGCCGCGAACCGGGGCATGAGCCGCGCCGCGGTCGTGTAGCAGTGGATCGCTTCTTTGACCATGCCTTTGTCTTTCAGTGCGTTGCCCAGATTGTTGTACGCGTGCGGGTGGTCGGGCTTGAGCCGCAGCGCCGTGCGGTAGCAGTTGATCGCGTGCTCCAGCTGGCCCATCTCGCGGAGCGCGTTGCCCAGATTGTTGTACGCGTCCGGAAAATTGGGCTCGAGTTGGATCGCGTGGCGGAACGTTTGCACCGCGAGCTCGATCTGGCCGGCGTCGTAATAGGCGCTCGCCAGGTTGCCATAGGCGATCGCGAAGTCGGGACGGATCGCCAGCGCGTTCTTGTAGGCGGCGATGGCTTCGACCACGCGGCCGTTCTCTTTCAGAACATTCCCGAGATTGCTGTGCGCGTCGGCAAACTCGGGCGCGAGCCGGATCGCTTCTTGGTAGTGGTCCACCGCGAGCGCCGGCTGGCCCATGTCTTTGTAGACGCCGGCCAGATTGCTCCAGGCGATGGCGAACGTGGGCTTGACGCGGATCGCTTCCGTGTAGCAGAGCTTGGCCTCTTCGTACCGGCCTTGCGCTTTAAACAGGTTGCCCAAATTGCTGTGCGCGTCCACGAGCGACGGGTCCAGCACTAGCGCCATCTTGTACGTCTCCACTGCCTCGCTGGTCTGGCCGATCTGCATGTACGAGTTGGCGAGGTTGTTATAGGCGTCACTAAAGCGCGGGTGCAGCTTGATCGCCTTGAGATAAAACTGGATCGCACCCAAGATGTCGCCAATTTCCTTGAGCGCATTGCCTAAATTGCCATAGGCTTCGGCGAAATTCGGGTCCACGCGGATGCACTGCTGGTTGTAGAAGATGCTCTCCGAGTAGTTGCCCAGTTGGAAGTGCAATGCGCCAAGCAGGAGCAGGTTCTCGGTGCGGTAGGCGTCGGTCTCGTAGAGCTGCTCGCAGAGTTGGAGCGCTTCCTGGTAGTAGCCCGTGGTGTACTGCTGATGCGCGAGGTTGTACAAATCTGTTCCACGACCAGTGTCGGGCCAATTGGTAAGTCTTCGCGCATGGTCTAAATGACCATGGAACAGGTTTGAGGCATACGTACAGGTGAAGCGCTGCGCGGCGTTCTCCATGGCCGTGGGGTCCATGGGAGCGTAGGCACTTGCGGCGGTCGGATACGCCGCTTGGAACTCCATTGGCAATGAGGGTGTCTAGCGAGCGGCGGCAGTTGGGTCTGCGAAAGGTGCTGATATGAACGTGGGGCCGGCAGGCGACGAGAGCGACGTGCGGTTCCAACAATGAAGGGAGGAACAAGTGAGGAGCAAGTGAGCGGTGGAGAACGGTTCTGCAGCGGCAGCAGCTTTTCGACTTGTGGAGCAATGGGTCTACGCGCGCCGTCCGTCGCGTTTGGTGCTGGAGATTGAAAGGTTTGCTGTGTTCTACGCGACGCTGTGAAGTGGTCGGTCGGAGGTGTTGGGGATCAGGGCCGTGGGGCGTTGAAGCGGCCGTCTGGTCTTCTGTCGTGCCGTGTCACCCGCCCTCACTCTCCCACATGAATCGTTATCCAGAACAGTTCTGCACGAGAGCGCGTCGCGGTCGAGCTTTAGACCATTCACCGGGTGGGTGGCTGCACTCTTCAATGCAAAAGGCAACAATTCCCTGGTTCATTCAAACAGAGGTGGCAGCGGTTGGGGAAAAAATGTTGGAGGGACGCAGAAAGGGACTTTCAGCGTCGCACCAACTTAAGCAGCCGTTGCCCAGTGTTTTGACTCGAGAAAAGAAAGATAGAAAACTGTTGGGGGTAGGGCGGCCGCATCGCAGAGCTCCCAACTCGGGTTAGGGTATACCAAGTCTCTCTGTGGTTCGGGTTATCAGCCAGCCTTTCGAAGGGGTGGAGACCAAATTCCGAAAAAGTCTCCACAATTGTTGGCCTAGTACCCCATCCAGAACTTGGCTCTCTTCTCGGGGGACAGTCAATCAGCTTCATGTGGAATCCCAAGAATTCGGACCATAACAAGTGTTCAACGCCACATCACTCTCTCACTTGTGCATCCTTTGCGAGCGATAGCTGACTCTGTGTTCGGTCGCTTTCTCTATCATGAATGCGTCGTTCTCTGGTTCCCTCCCCCACCCATCCACGCGCTGCTCTCGCTGTTGTCGCATTGGCGTCAGAATCTTCTTCCTTCGGCGACTGCTGACATCATGGCGCCAACTCATCGCCGGGCTTTGGCGCCACCCTCTGGCCACTTGTTCATGGCGCAATTGTCTGTTCGACTCTCACACCCACAGGGCTCTATTCCTATTCCTATCCCGACCAGATCGTTCTATCGTTAGCCATGCTCATTGCATCCATGCTGGGATTTGGGAACCGCACGGGTTACACGCCCGCATGTTCCCAGCACGAAAACTGTTCCAGGCGTTTCCGTGTCAGTCCTTAGATGAAGACGCCAACCATGAGCTGTCACATTTGCGAGGGGCGAGGTCCGACACTGACCGACTTTTCTCAAGAACCCGGACTCTGTCACCAACAGATTGAACCCGCATCGAATATCAAACCCGACCCATCTCGAAACAGTTCCTATCCGATATGATTTAATCGCGATATACAAACACAACCACCAGCAACACCGGTTTTAGCTCGGTTGTTGTGGCTGCCGACCATTCCATCACTAAGTCTCAGGAGGAGCATGCTGGCGACGACAGCGCTGCGTCGCTCCGCGCGCCACTGCACGGCTCCTGCGCGGGTATGCGGCTCACAGAGTAGATTGACCGTTACGCATATCCCTCCCCTTCAGCAGACGAGAAGTGTAATCACGATCAAGAAGTTCTACCGTGAGAAAGAGCCGGCCGCGCCCAAGAAGTCCAAGCCTTTGTCGGAAGCGCCAACAACGACCACGTCTGAAGCGAAGGCACCAACTGTATCCACCCCTGAGGCAAAACCCGACGGATCGGCGGCCGTTGAAGCCAAGCCATTGCGACTGGCGAAACGCATTGCCATTGCCGGCATCTGCTCGCGGCGCGAGGCGGAGAAATTGATCCAGGCGCACGAGGTCTCGGTCAACGGCAAGATCGTAACTGATCTGGCCACCAACGTAGACATGAAGCGTGACACAGTGCTGGTCCAGGGCAAGCCACTGGCCAAGAACGTGCGTCGCAAAGTGTGGATGGCCAACAAATTGGCGGGTGTACGTATATTATCGGTTCCGTGCCATGGTATGTGCTTGTTCCAGAAGCTAACGCGTGGAACGCTTTGTGGAACAGGAACTGGTGACGACCAATGATCCAGAGAACAGGCCGACGATCTTTGACCGCTTGCGAGTCATGGGGCTCACGCAACACATGATGCCCGTGGGGCGACTGGACTTCAACACGGAAGGCCTTTTGCTCTTCACGAGCGACGGTGAGTACGCGCGCGAGATGGAACACCCCAAGAGCGAGGTTGTCCGCGTCTACAAAGTGCTCGTGCGCGGCAGCGTATGTTGTTGTAGTGTACAGTGTTGAGTACAGAATCTTCTACCGTGACTCATTCAGTTTTGTTCCACAGGTTACTCCGTCAAAGATTGATGAACTGCGTCGTGGGCCGGTTGTCGATGGCATAAAGTGAGCCACTGGAACCAGAACCGAAATTCTGACGGATGGGTGATCCGTTGACTGACGGGAAATGTTCTTCATCATCAGATATCGCTCGATTCACGCATTTGTCCAATCGACCAACAAGAAGGATTCGTGGCTGCAAGTCAAGCTTGCGGAGGGCAAGGTACAATTTTGCAGCCCAGTCAAAGAGAACTGTTCTGGCCGGAGGGGAACAATCTAACTCTTGTTCTTGCTTGTTACAACCAGAACCGAGAGGTCCGTAAGGCTCTCGCTCATGTACGGCTCGTGGTGAAGCGGCTGATCCGCGTGCAGTATGGACCCTACCGCCTTGCGGATCTGCCGTCTGGCGCCGTGCTGGAGGTGCGACCCAAGAGCCTCACGTTCGACAAGAACACCAAAAAGGAGCCCGCGCGCAGCGCTGCCATGCAGAACGAGAACAAGGAACAGAAACAGGATGAAGAGCACGAACAATAAAAACAAATTCTGTTCTATCGTTAAAAAAAATGTTGCTCGTGTGGACTGAGCTCCGTCTGAATAATTATACACCTCGTCGAGAGGGAGGGAGATTTCAAAGAGCCTGCTCTATCTACCAAAAATGGAAAAATCTACAGTTCGAATGAGGTGCGCTCGCCGCTGTCGCGCTCGTACGTAGCTGTGCCTTGCGTGTGGCTCGAGCCCGGAGATGCGACCGGTTTGTACCAGTTCTTGGCGTTGGTTCCGCCGATGCTCTGGCTCAGCGTCGGGTCCTCGTAGTACCCTTGGTCCACGGACGACGCCGACGTGCCGCGGTTCACGATCGAGCTCGTGTCGCTGTCGTGGAGCGACGACAACGACGACTCGCTCGTGAAGCGGAACTTGTGGCCAGACGCGTCGGTGCTGCGGTCCACGCCGGGCGTGCCATTCACTGAGTAGCTCGACGCGTCGGACGCGCCCGTGAGCCGGTTGGCGTTGATCGCCGCGGTGTTGGCGGCACTGTACTGGCTCTCGTTGAAGCTCGCATTGTTCTGGGCGCGCGTTGGTGTGCGGGATAGACTCATGAGCCGCGTCTGGCGGTTCGACGGGCGGTAGTCCGCTGGCAGGCCCGGGCTGGTCATGGGCGGCGCGCCGCCGCTCATCTCCACGCCCTGCGAGGTGGAGATGCTGAGCTTGGTCGCCTTCGGGTAGTAGTTCCCAGCGCCTGGGCCCATGATCGGGATCGACCCGCGGTTGCTGATGCCACCGGTTGACGGAGGCACGACAATCTGCGGCAGCGGCGTGTCCATGTCGTCCGAGCGGCTGCGGCGCAGCACGCAGATGACCACGAGGCCGAGAATGCACACGGCGGCGATGCCGGCCACGACCACGATCGCGATCATCTTGTGCTCGCTGTTGTCGTTGGCCGCCGCGTTGTTGGCATCGTCCGTGTTGGAGCCCGAGCCCGAGTCGTCTTTTGTGCTCGTCGGCGTCGGCGTGAACACGGTCGGCGGCTCGGTTGCTGGTGACGCCCGTGGCGTCGACACCGGCGCCGGCGTCTTGGGCCTCTTCGTGGTTGTGACCGGCTCGGGGGTTTCGCTTTCACTGCCGTTGGTCGAGCCTGGTTCCGACTTGCTCTCGCTTGCATCTTTATCTTTACTGCTCGAGCTCGAGCCAGACGCGGACGCAGCCGGCTTGAGCGTTGGCGTCTCAATTTGCGTGGGTGTCGGTGTCGGCGTTGGAGTTGGGGTGGCTGTTGGTGTTGGGGTGGCCGTTGGGCTGGGTGCTGGTGTTGGCGTTGGGGTCGGTGCGGCGGTGGGCACGGTGGCCGGCGCCTCTGTGGGTGTTTCTGTGGGCTTTTCTGTAGTCGGAGCGGGCGTCGTCTCCTGTGCCATTGCCAGTGGTGCGAGCCATGCAGCGCATACCACTACTAGCACCGCCAGCACGGTCAGCCGCCTCGAAAGCCCCGAGCACCGAGACTTGCTTCGAGCCATGGCTTTTGTTGAGGGCGGCCACTGCACGATCTGTTCTGGTGCGAGGAAGGCTCCTCCTGACACGCAAAAGTGCTTATGATGGCGGCTCTGAAGAAGCTGTTCTGGCGCTTCTTGAAGGGCTCCGAAATCCGATGTTCCGCAGAGGCGGAGCGATCCGGTGGCGGATAGTCCTGACCCAGCTGGATAAATCTCGCTAACGGCTCGGCCCAGACACCCAAGAACTGTGGTGACTATCCTCGAGTCAACGCGGCCTGGACAAGACGCACAGGGAAAGTACAGTACAGTACCGTACAGCACGATGGTCCCAGCTATTTCTGCGCTAAAAGCTTGGCGAAGCAGCTGGGAACCCGGATGGAAGAGCTATCCGCGACGTGCGAAGAGGTGCGACGACTCTGATTTCGTTTGAAAACAAGGTGATATGTTCAGTTCTGACTATATGCTCAATATTAAAAGCAGGCATTATTGCCCACGGTAACTCCCGGGTGACACACTGTTATGACTTGTTTTGGAATTGATATTGTACCCATGTTCCGTGGAACTCAAGTAAAGGCTCTGTAGTGCCGACTCTCCCGCTGATCGCGCATGTCATCTGGATGGAACATAGGCTTCAACATGTCGGCACCAGCACCGTTCAAGGTCACGGCAAAACGCCCCGTTTCATGGAGAAGCGACTGACTCAGTCGGTCACCTCGCTATTTATTTTTTTCGTTTGTTTGAAAGGAGGGTCATATTCATGTGGTCGATCGAAGGATCGCCCGAGACATAATCCTACTCAGTCACCTCTGTAGCTTCTCCATGAAACGGGGCGATTTGGTCCGTCGAGAGGGTGCGCTTCCCAATCGATATGGGAATCAAGGGATTCGTAGATCCGTCACGATGTCCTCATACTCAACACACCAGTATTGAAGTCGCCAAGCTATGTACAGGTGGAATTGAAAACTCGGGAGTTGGTAATAATACGCACTGCATCGTGTTGTACTGTCATTTGGTTTTGACCATCCGGTCCATGATTTGCGCGTTGTTGCTCTATAGCCCACAGACATGGGGAACGCATGGGGTTCTTTTGATGAACTGCCGGTGTGACCGCACCATCACGGACCATCCGTTCATCCTGAACTGATGGTGTCAGTGACGGCGCGGCTGCTCGTTGCTGGGGTCTCTACGATAGAGTCTATCCCGCCATTGAAACTTCAACCAGAACTATTGTGGCTCGGCGCCGCCTCAGGATCTGAGACGCAGATCATCAAGGTCGAAAGATAATGAAGATGTGAATGAATGACGATTGGCTATGAAACATATACCTAAATGAGAACGGAGGTATCACTCAAGCGCCGATGCGCCGCCGGCTCCGGAAGCTTGGTCAGCACGCGCGTGAGTGCCGTGTCGAACGCCTCGCCAGGGAACAGCTTCTCGAACGCCTTGCGGATCGCAGCCACAATATCCTGCGTGGCGGCGTCGGCCGAC
>JAADWZ010000677.1:0-14289 GCA_023336445.1 Pythium dissimile
ACCAGGCGGCTTGCTGTAACAGCTCGATCAGGAAGTGATCGCACGCGTGACAAGCAGACGGAGAAACGAACCTCCAGACGTACGTCGGTTTCAGTGTGTGCCCGCCCGTCAGCAGCCGCCATGGGATCAAGCTCTGGGCTCCGCTCTTTTTGTTGTTGTATTTTGGTCCTGAAACGGACATTTTGTAAAAGGATGCTACTACGTCAGCAAAAAGAGGCGTCCAGCATGCGTATATTTGGATTGCGAACGAGACAATGGTCACGTGGCGACCGGCCATCCAGACGAGAAGCTGAGCTTGTTCCAGCCAAAGAGCTTGTCACCGTCCGCGTATCCGATTCGCGTATCCACTACCATAGGCATAGAGAGAGGTCAGATTTTTTCTCGTTGGATGCCTGTTGTGGGCACTCACCGTAGTGGTAGTAGAGGATCGGTCCGTTCACCGGGTCCTCGTACACGCCCTGGCCGCCTGGTGCGTACACGTAGCCATGCGACTCG
This sequence comes from Pythium dissimile, assembly GCA_023336445.1. Lineage (NCBI taxonomy): Eukaryota > Oomycota > Peronosporomycetes > Pythiales > Pythiaceae > Pythium > Pythium dissimile. Next base: position 496 of record JAADWZ010000677.1, read on the forward strand.
AGCACGACAGAGCCTCCCCCGTTCGTGCACGCCTTGCCAGTCTGATCGACGAAGCCCCCAGAGGGCGACGTCGACCGACACACTTTGATCTTGTACTCCTTGCCGGCGGCCGGGCGCTTGGTGTCGAGACCGCAGCACTGGCCCTGCGAGTAGAACAGATAGTACAAGCCGCCATGCTTGAACAGGTACGGGCCTTCGATCGCGTCGAACGCCTTGTCGTACGCCATGTGCCACGGCGCCGCCGACGTGTCGACTTGGAGCGGCTGGTTCTGTAGCGTCACTTGGTAGAGATCGGTCCAGAAGCTGCCGAACGTCATGTACATGTCGTCGCCGTCCACGAGCAGATTGGCGTCGATCGCGTTGTACTTTTTCGACGCGTCGCTGTTCACGCCGATGGCGCCGCGGTCGATCCACGAGCCCACGTCCATGGTTGTGGACGTGGCCACGCCCAGCGCCGAGGTCTGCGAGCCGAACGTGCTCACGGCGTAGTAAAGGTAGTACGTGTTACCTACCTGCTGGACGTCGGGCGCCCACAGCCCGTCGCGGCCCGGCAGGTTGATGGACGAGCCGGCAGGGATCGCTGCACCTTTGTAGACCCACGGGCCGGTGATGGCTGGAGCCGTGTGGACCGCGACTTTGCCGTTGGTGGAGAAGCGGAAGTAGGTGCCGTCCGAGCGGCGGCGCATGATCGCTGGGTCGTGCGCGTTGCCGCAGACGCCCGTGCAGGCGCGCGGGTTCGGATACGCGGCCTCGGACGGAGAGGCGAGAAGACCTACCAGACCCGCAGCGGCGGCGGTAACGGCCCAAACCAGCTTGACCATCGGAAGAGGGCAGTTTACGTGCTTGAGCTTTGATGGAGCAAATTGAATTATGAGGCGTGGAGCTACACGAGTCGGCTCTGGCCAGTTGCGGAGACAGACGTTCTTGATGTTGTGAATCCCTCCGCGAGGCCAGCTGTCAGGACGAGTTTAGGTAGAAGTCCTCAATAGAGTGTACTGAGGACCAGGCGGGTGCCGCAAATCATCATGCTGATGGGCAGCAAAATTCAGTACCACGAATCTGACGATGAGCAACATGCCCGTGGTGTGGCCACCATTCAGTAGTGGGTCATGTGGCTCGCGTTCAAGCGCGTGAAATATGGACAGCGTGTCGATAACGACATCCATTGTCAGCATTATACTGTAGCAGAGATGATCTTCTCCACACTCGCTGCAGCGAGGCTGTAGAGACGGTCGATTTGAAGTGGTGCCACCGCATGGCGTGGCGGTGGCGCTGCCTCTTTAACATCAATACAGTGCAGTAATAGAGACAGGCTCAAGAAAGGCAGCCCTATTAGATCATTTGCGTAAACGTAGACCTACCCATCAGCGCAAACCAAAACTGGTACGCTCACTCTCTGTGCCTCTACTATCTCGGTGCAATGACGAAGAATAAACGTTTCCTATTCAAAGCGTCGGCGCAGCGAGTGTTGAGGAACAAAACAATAATTGTTGACAAGAGCCAACTCAACAGCAGCTGTAGTACTTGTTCTCCCAGAGGTTCTCGCAGTTCATGTCCAAGTCTCGGGTGAGGATGGGGCGTGGCGGCTTCCACAGCCTCGGCTTCCACGCCACTTGGCCAGTGATCGTCTTTGGATTTGCTTTGTCCGAATCTGCGGCTGCAGCTTGAGTCAACCACCACGTGAGAGGCTGCGGCGGGCAGCAGAAGAACGTGAGGTTCGAGCGGAGCCCACGGCTGAAGGGAAGGTCGCACTCGCGAAAACCACGCAGATAAGCAATCTTGTCCGAGCCGCGGCCAAACTCGTAGGTCGTCATTGAGCTCAACGCTAGAAACGTGTGGAAGCCCAGCATAGAGAAGACGAAGACCAGTAGCAACTGCACAAGTGAGCGTGGGCTATGAGGACCGTGTGTGAAACACTTTGTATGCGTGCGCCAGAGAACAAACAAGCGCACCGCGATGATGAAGAGCAGAAAGAGCGACCAGCCGTTGGTTTGTGACCACGACGACCTGGGCGGTGGTTGCTGGAAGCGCGCGCTGACGACAAGCACGCCGAGTGCCAACTCGATACTCTGGAGGAACAAGAACCACCAGAACCGAGCGTGGTTCTTCTCGCCGATGCACGTGCCCAGCAGATGGCAGTGGTGGTCGAACGTGGCCACGCATTTACCGCACGCGCGGCAGTGATGCGAGCGGAGAGGCTGCCGAGAAATACATAGCCGTGGTGTTAGTGAAACAGCCGATTTCAGTTGATTAACAAAATTCCCAAATTTCAATAATCGAACCGGAAAGATCGAGCAGTCGCAGCAGAACGCATCGACCTCACTCTCATCATCGTCTTGTGAGGACCTTGCTAGGGGCTGCTGCTCCAGAGACTGCAGAGTTCTACTTTCTTCCTCTTCTCCCTTCTCCTCCTCCTCTCTCGATTGGCGCTGGAGCGCGGCTTTGATCTGCTGGATGCGCCGCTCTCTGTAGTTTTTCTCCGCGTTCTTGTCTGGTGACCGCAGCTCATCCCCTTGCACGCCGTCGTCGTCGTTGTCTTCGTCTTCCTCAGTTTCAGTCGTCAGGGTGTTGCCTTCCTCGTCGTCGGCCTCCGTCGCGCGGCGGAGCAGTTCTACCAACACGAAGACGAATCGCCGATTGTGAGTCTAGGAAGAACAGACCACAGCCGTTTGGCCAGCCAATGGAGTAGCACCATCTGAGAGGTAGCCAGGATCACTGCTCTGCAGCAGAGCATACGCCGCTGAACAGAGCACGACCGTCGCACCGACGAACGCACCCGATGGCTCGTGGCGGTGGAGCGGAGACTGAGGCAGCGTCAGCACACACACCGCCAGCAGCGCCTTGACCACGCCGTAGGCGACGCGATACTACAGTGTGCCCCACCAAGAGTACCCCTGGTGAGAATCCATCCACTCAGCGCGTCTTCATCACGTCACGGGGGCCAACGCACCGTGGTCTTGGTAGCCATTGCCTCCATTAGACTCCAGTTGAACGCGATCTTGAAGCGACGCCCGAACTGTACCCACTTCATGGTACACTGTCAGCTGGTTACGAAAGGGCGGGGGCGGGGGGCCAAGAGCATAACCTCCCTGTTGGGGTACCGTCATCCTTGCTGCGTGGCAAATGACGAGGGTCAAGTGACGGGCCACTTGAGGGGCTTCAACAAAATGGCCTCACACCACGAGATGTCGCGGGCGAATGCGTCCGCAGTGTTCAAACGTTCAAGCCGACATCGGCATGTTCCTCGTGGTCGGATCCTGCTCATTCAGTTGGCGAACATTCCTGTGGATGCGAGGTGCGATGCTGTCGTAATAGTTCCGGTTTTAGTTGAGGCAGCCTGGGTGGATGCGGATCCGTCCAGGCATGGGTGAGAGAGCCACACTGCCTCTGGTGTCAATGTGGCTGCTGCTCGATTTGACCGCATGGCAGCCTACTAGTTGGTGTTTGTTTGAAGGGGGAGAACATGACGTTGCTGACAGCAACATCAACTTGCTGTTGGGATCGATGGATTCGCAGCGAAAAAGAACAGAGGTGAGGGGAAACGAGGTCTAAACCGTTTTCGACTCTCGAGGTGTGCCCCGAATGATGAAAAAGTGGACAAAGACGTTCATGGTGCTTACTGGAGGCAAAATACTGTGTACAGTACTGTGGGTCGCACTGTGGTTGAAGATGGAGAGCTCTCTGTCAGCGAGAGCTCTCGTAGGAGATGGGGATACATGTGTACCTGACATGGTATTCCTCGTATCCATGCAAATTGCACCGCATCTTCGGAAGTCTTTGCTACTACAGTACAGTATCAACGGACCAGAGTGCTCCTGAAAGGTTCGAGATCCACGCTGGACCCGATCCTGCCCTCTTTAATGGCATCGTTCAAGATCTCTCAATAGCGCTGAATAGGTGTTCCTCGTAGCTGCACACACAGCGCGGCTTTTCGAGCTCGGCGCGGAAGAAAAGAGCGTCAAAGAAACGGAACGGCTTCCAGGCTGGGCGCAGTCCACACAGGTGTAGACGCGCATCAAACGTGAAAACCGTAGGAGGTCGCCGCCAGTGTCGACAACCTGCATGCTTGGCCAATTTCAATTTCGTGGGGCAATGGATTGGGCCAACACAGAGCGAAACAGAATGAGGTGTTGGCATCAGCAACATCTTCACTCCAGTCTCAACAGCGGCGCTACTCCTCGGGAGGAGCCATTTCTTTCCTTACTGCACAGCAAACGTCACTGTTGTTTGACTTTGTGCATTTCACAGGTGTGAATCACAGCCTCCACTCGCCAAGTTCACAAATTGAATCACAATGTGGTCATTGCGTTTGTCCATCATCCAGACAAGCCGAAGGGGAGGAGCCCAAAAGAGGAGGATCAACTCTCCCGCCGAATGTGTGTAACCCGGATTAGAGACCGCCATCCGAGGCAGTTCACAATGCAACCCGCATTTGGAATGCTCTATTATGCTTTGGCATAAAAGGGCGGAGGATCCCACTTTTGCGCGAAGTGTGTCATTGTGCTTTCTGAAAAATACATTCGGAGAATCAGTCCAGTGGCTGAGAACGAGCCAATTCCAGTTTGGGAGTCCACAAATATCTTCGTAAGTTTCGCGAATGTTTGGTCATTTTCTTTGCTCGCGTTTTGAAAACTCGTTGTCTTCTCTTTGTGCAGGCGTTGTTCCACACTCAGATCTGCGCGAGGTATCGCCCCGTCTGCCACTCCTCCATGGCGGAGCATGTGATTGGTTCGACGCGGTCTTGTGTGTGATTGTAACCTATCCGATGACGGCGGGCGTGGGGGATTCAAGGAGGAAGCAGCCAGGGCAGCCAGTGGAGTGAGCGGAGGGGAGGGGGGGAGAGGCGGGGGGAAAGAATTGCGGTCTGGCTGCCTGGCGGCTTGTGGTCCTTGCCCTGCGCTTGACGTGCTGGTAGGAACCTGCATTTTAGAAGCAGCGCCCCGAGCGAAACAGCAGAGGACGTCCAGCGTGTGATCCTAAACCCCGGCCGTGAGTGGTGACAACTTCGTGTGATCTCGATCTAGCGCTATAGCGCCGCCCCGCGAATTCGACCCAGCAGTTCCTTGCGAGTCCACCACCACCCCACCAACTACTCCGTGTTGTTTGTGATTGAACCCTCCGCCAATCCAGTCCGCCCGAAGGATTTTCCTGTCCTCTCGACACACGAGCGAAAACCGGGGGTTTTTTCCCGGGAGAACTGCGATGGTGTTTACCGATTTCTCGTTCCTGCGCGAACACGAGGACCCGGCGCTCATGCCCGTTGCCAAGAAGTTGGCGCCGAGCCCCGTGATCCAGCTCGCGATCGACCCAGCCGACGACGTCAGCGACTGGGACGCCGAGTCCCCCGTGAAGCCCTCGCTTCCGATGGCCTCAGTTGTGGCCACTCCTGCGCCGCTCAAGGTCGAAGCGCGCCCGCTGCGCCTGCGCCAGACACCTCGTATCAAGAGCTACTCCGATAGCGGCCCTGTGCTGGAGAAGATGGTCCCGCTGGCTGGTCCGCGCACCAAGAAGGCGCGTCCGTACTCGACCGGTGACATCGAGGACTTGCGCCGCGTGGCTATCTCGTCGTTCACCAAGAGTAAGAGCGGCACGTGGATGTTCAAAGTCGACGTTGGCTCGGACGAGCTCGACTCGTACGCCGTGCGTCGCCGCTTCTCGGACTTCCGTGAGCTCCACGAAGGGCTCCAAGAGCTGGTCCATCCGAGCGACCTCCCTGAGCTGCCTCACCACGGCATCTACTCGGTCATGCAGCTGTTCTTCTCCCCTGAGCCCGCACTGAGCGTTCGCGCCAAAAAGCTCGAGGAACTGCTCCAGTTCATCAACAAGCACCCAGTGCTGTCGACGTCGCTGCCGTTCACCAAGTTCCTGGGCAAGAACCCATCGAGGGCAGATGTCGGCTACGTGAGCCTGTCATGCTACGAGGCGCCGACGTCGGACAGTCCGTTCCGCCTGTCGAGCTCGCGCACACGTGCCCGCCGAGGGTCGAACTAGTTGGTTGAGCTCGCTGAGGTGACGTAAAGATCCAGCCATGCCGAAGCATGGGAGGAAGAATGAAGTGAAGACACGAATGAGAAGATGAAGAAAAACGACGACACAAAAGACCATGAAGATCATGAATCAAAAGCGCAGTAGGTAGAGTAGGTAAGATCGTAGAAGTAGGCACGTCTGCGCGCGCAAGCGTAGCCGCCACCTCCAACCACAAGACAAGAGTCCACATGGCAAGATAAGATCTCGTCGCTTCGAGTGGTGGGGTGGGGCGGGGCGCCTCGCGCGGATATTTAAGGGTAAGGTAGCAAGTAAGGAAGCCGTAGGAATTAGTAGTCGTAGTAGCAGTAATAACCACAGCAGAAGCAGCGCCATAGTAGAAGGATATCGGGGATTCGCAGTCGGCGGCTCCTCCAACTACAATACAATTTGCAAGAGTCCATCGTCTCCGTCTCTTTAGCAACTTTCAGCTTCAACCAGGAGTCCTACTGGACGAACATCCCGAGTAACTCGCAGTATCGATCGACTCTATGGATTCTGGACCAGAATCCCGTCCCGGTGTCGGGTTCACCGCTACGTGCACGATGCCCGCGCCAGTTCCACATCATGCCATGCTATCCAGGAGCGCACCCACCATTCCAGTGATTTATCTGTCGAGAGGGCGGCAGCCCAGTCTGCTCGAGCCTCCATGTGTACCCAGTCGTCACTCGCCTAGAAACTCAGTGTCAGCCTGTTCCATTCTTGGGACCATAATATGGGAATCACAAATTGTGACAACTGTGACAACTATACAATTTGTGACTCGCGGAGCACTTTTTGTTTTCCAAAACATCAGTCCCGCGAAGGTGCTGTGAGCGAGCCCTGGTCAACACCCAGATTTGGGTATTTGGGTGATGCAGAGAGGTTACACTCGCCGGTTTCACCTGCGACTGAGCGTACCCCCCCCGGCTCCACAAGCGCGAACTGTTCTTCCACGCAGGCTTCAAGGAAGCCGAGTCGAACAAGCGTCACTAGACGCGCGATCGCGTGGCCATTTCCCTCCTCCCTGCAGCGCACAACGGTGTTCTTACAGCTTATTCCTCCGGCGACACAACGTCTCTCTCTCCGCATTTTGCGATCTCCGCGAGCTCCAGACGTGTCCAGAATAGCCAGATTTCCGACCCAAAAACCCCCATTACGGCCAGGATGCGGCGCCTCAGCTCGCGCGGTACGCACATGGAACGACCCTAGAGGGATATAACTTGCTGAGCGTGACGCTAAGCGGATGTGTGTGCGTGCAGGCGGAAAAAACTTTTCCATGAAGAGCGAGGAAGACCTGGAAGAGCTCATGCAGACGCTGATCACGCAGATCCAGCTCAAGCTCAAGAACGAGCTGCAGCTGCGCGAGATCTTCATCCCCAACTCCAAGGCCGAGGCCAAGTGCAACATCTTCGTCTCGCCCAATTACGCGTCGTGTCCCAAGCTCTGCGTCTTCCTGCAGCCCGGGACGGGCATGCAGCCGGGCATCTGGAGCCGCACGATCCACCCCAAGACGGGCTTCCAGGGCTCGATGATCCCGTACCTCAAGACGGCGATCCAGGGCGGCTACGGGGTGGTGATTCTGAACCCGAGCACCAACTTCTGCCTCGTGAACGGCCACCGTGCCAAGGTGCTCCACTCGTCCACGCCCGAGGACCATGTGGCGTACGTGTGGAAGAACTATATCATGCCCAATGCCGCGCAGGAGATCAGCTTCCTCGCGTTTGACAGCGCTGGCACGTTGCTCAAGGGTCTACTCAGCAAGCTTGGCTCCAAGGACGAGCGCCGCGTCGGCGGCATCGCGTTCATCGAGTCGGCCCATTACGTGAGCTCGACCGACCCGCCGCAGGTGCGCGAGCTGCTGAAGGAGAAGGCCGTCAACTTTGAGGCCTCAAGCGACCCGATGTTCAGCGTGATCAGCTCTTCCAAGGCGCGGCTTGGCTGTCTCTCGCTGTCGGTCGGACGCATGGGTGGCGACGCCAACAACCGCGAGTGGACCGTCCACTCGGTTCAGACCTCGGCGTTTGTGTTTCTCCAGTCTATCGCCAATGGCATGGATGAAGCGCTGGATGCCGTGCGCGCGACGTTTCCGAACAAGCTCGTAGTGACCGTGAACCGCGCGCGGCTGACGGGCCAGCCGTACAACAACCCGTACGCGGTGATCCAGTGCGTGGGCCACAAGAAGGAGACCGTAGGCAACCACAAGCACACGATGGATCCTGAGTGGAACCAGACGTTTTCGTTCCCGGTGACCTCGAGCGAAGACGCCGTGACGGTCGTGGTTAAAGACCGAACGTTCCCCATGCACACCATGCTGGGCTTTGTGCGCGTGCAGATGGGCGAGGTCGGGCTGAACCGCGCGGATCGACGGTGGTTTGCGCTCCGCGACGAGAAATCGACGAGCATGCACGGCAACGGTGAAGTAGAGCTCACGCTCGAGTGGGTCCACGATACGTTCGTGGCGCGCTCCGACTCATTCATCCGTGACAACCGAGGCAACGGTTCGCAGCAGTCGATGGCGCCCACGACGCCGCACGCCGCGCGCAACAATGGGTCGATGAATGCTGGCGGCGCGGCGTCGGATGTGAACAGCTGCTACCTGTGTCAGACGGCCTTCATGCTCCATCGTCGTCGCCATTGCCGCATGTGCCTGCGCACGGTGTGCACGTCGTGCTCGGACCGGTTGTTCCTGCCTGGCTTTAGCGAAGCCAAGCGCGTGTGCTCTGGCTGCTGCGATTTGCAGATGATGCTCCACAACAAGGTGCCGCGAGCGGGTGCGGGTGGCATGGCGGCGACGCCAACTGGTGCGGCGGCCAACAACCGCATTCCGACCGACTCGAAGCTCGCCGAGTACTCGCAGCGCATGGAGGCCATGCGGCAGCGTGAGATGGCGAAGGAGGCCGAGAAAAAGCCGATGACTATTGAAGACTTTGATCTAATGAAGGTGGTCGGCCGCGGCGCCTTTGGTAAGGTACTGCTGGTGAGAAAGAAGGAAGGAAAGAATGCCGACGCGATCTACGCGATGAAGATTCTCGTCAAGTCGCATATCATCAAGAACGACCAGGTAGAGAACACCAAATCGGAGCAGCATATTCTCAAGGAGATCAACCACCCGTTCATCGTGCGGCTGCGCTACGCGTTCCAAAACTCTGAGAAACTGTACTTGATCATGGACTACTATCCTGGCGGCTCCATGTTCTACCACCTGCGCAAGTCCAAGCGGTTCACTGAAGAGCGTACGCGTCTCTACATGGCGCAGCTGCTCACGGCGCTCATGCACCTGCACAGCAAGCAAATCGCGTATCGTGATCTTAAACTGGAGAACATCTTGATGGATCCGCAAGGGAACATCTCGCTCACGGATTTCGGTCTGTCGAAGGAAGGCCAGGCAATCGAAGGAGCCATTCGCGCATCGCAGGCGGATTCCGGCATGAAGACCATTTGCGGCACAGCTGAGTACATGGCCCCCGAGCTGCTGCGTCACCAGCCGTATGGCAAAGTCGTGGATTGGTGGAGTTACGGCATCTTGCTGTATGAGATGCTCACAGGTCGGACACCGTTTGTGGATCGAAACCGTCGGCAAATGTTCAAGAACATCATGCAAGCCGAGGTCATCTACCCGCCGTACATCTCGCCTGTGGCGCGCTCGTGCATCTCCAAGCTGCTCAACCGCGACCCGGGACGGCGCCTCGGTGGCGGGCCGAACGGCGGCCGCGATATCATGGCGCATCCGTTCTTCGAGCCGATCGACTGGGACAAGCTCATGCGAAAGGAGATCGAGCCGCCGTTCAAGCCGGACGTTTCGAGTGTGGACGATATCACCAACGTTCCCGAAATGTTTCAGAATATGGCTGCGGTCGACTCACCCGTCAACAAGAAAAGCGGCGAAGGCCACCACTTTGAAGACTTTTCGTACCAGGAAGAGACCAGTATGCGCGCCTGAGTATCGTGAAGAGTGGAGAAAGGGGAAAGTGAGGTATGCCATCATGCATTCGCCTCGCGTGGGCGGAGGCGATCTACATGCCATGTGTGCTGTATCTATTTTGTTGCGTCACAAAGCAAAGGAGACACCGAAAATCTATACATCGACCACTTACTTGTTTACGCCCTCACGAGTATTCTCACTTCTTTTGGTGGTTCACGTAGCGGAGAGCAAGCAGCGCAAGCAGCCGGAAGAGCGCAATGAAGCCAAGAACTGCAGCAAAGTTGGTCCAGATGTCGTCATAGGTCATCTTGAACACGTTCTCCACGAAGCCCTTGATCGTGATCGTGCCGAGTTCCACTGGCGCATTGGCAAGAATCTTACACCCAAGCTGTGGCCCTCCTGGCTGTAGAAGTATACCTGTTACTACGTCGAAGACGGGGTTGGAGTCGCATTCACTGAAGACGAGCGCTGTCAAAATGAAGAAGGGGTAGCGCTGCGGCGTTGCTTGGTACATCCACATGTATCCACGAGGAAGGAGTGAGGCCGGCGGCACGAAGCCCATGAAGAGGAAGAAAATTGAGTTGACCAACACACCGATGATCGCTGCGACCTCAACCGTCGGCAGCAGGTACGCGAGAAGCTGGCCAAAGTATGTCTGCATTAGCACGAGCATCGACACATTGATCCAGTAGAGAACACCAGTTGTAAAGCCTTGAAAGCCCACGGCAGGAAAGAACACGGCGGTGAAGAGTAACCCGCTGACGAAGACGAAGGGAATTTCGACGATGGTGGACGACAAGAAGAACCAAAAGGCGTTGTACGTCTCGGCTGCGCGTTCGCGGTAGAATACGTTGCGCTCCTCGACAGCAATGGGCAGAACGCTATTGAACGACACGATGCCGTTAAAGAGCGAGGTGAGGAAGACCATGCCGATCCCAGAATTGATGCCTTGGTACGACTCGTAGTCGGCTCCTCCGAACACTAGCCAGAAAAGAAGAGCCAGACACAGCGAGATAGCGAATCGCGTCAGGTTGTACGATGCAGTGCGCCAGTACAAGTTCAACGAGCGGCGAAGAAGGAACCGGAACTGGGTCATCGCAGAGGCAGCACGCTTCGTCTCAAACTTGACTTCTGGTGCAGTTGGCGATGGTTGTGATACGCCTTCCATGTCGATCGTGTCGGAGAGCTGCTTGGACTGCTCGCTGGTGGCGAAGTAGTCGACGAAGTCCACCTCGGCCGTTACCTCGTTGCTCACGCCAGCACCGATGCACTCGAGCATCCAGGTGGCGGGATTGTATCCGCTGGGGAGCGGCTTTACTCCGGGAATTGTCTCGAAGTAGTCGGTCAATTCGCGGCAGTCGTGTCCCAAGTCACCAAAATACACGGTCTCTCCGCCCTTCTTGAGCAGCAGCAGGCGATCAAAGACCGTGAACACTTCAGTCGATGGCTGGTGGATCGTGCATACGATCGTTCGCCCGGAGTCGGCTACCTTGCGGACGCCGTCCATGATAATTTTGGCCGAACGAGCGTCAAGACCGCTCGTGGGCTCATCCAGGAAGAGCACACTGGGCTGAGCGGCGAGCTCCACACCGATCGTGAGACGCTTGCGCTGCTCGATCGTGCTACCTCGAACAATGCGGTCCGCAATACCTTCCATGTCCAGCAGCTCGAGGCACTCGTTCACAGTGTCGTACTTCTTCGCATCAGGGACACTGCTGCTCTGACGTAGAAAAGCACTGAACGTGAGAGCTTCACGAAATGTCGCGCTCTCAAGGTGAACATCCACTTGCTCACAGTACCCCGTTGCCCGCCGAATGGCGAGGTCTGTAGCTGGGTAACCATTCATCATGATCGAGCCGCTGATTATTCCTTCCGTCTTGCGGCCAGCGATCACGTCCATCAAAGTCGTCTTGCCAGCACCCGAGGCACCCATGAGCGCCGTCACGGACGCAGGAAGAGCGTATCCCGTGATTCCTTTGAGAAGTTCAAGACTTTGCTTCGGATCGACAGGATCATTGACCGAGTACCGAAGGTTCTTGAATGCCAGTGTCACCGGCACAAAGTTCTTCTCGCGTGCCACGGGAATCCCCATCGTCGTCTCCGTCAGTTTTTGTTTTGGTGACTTGAGCAAAGCGTAGTCACCTGGCACCTTGCTTTCTTGGAGGGCCAAATCGTCCGAATGGTCAACGTGGGCAACTGCATCGTGGTTCTTGGTTGCTTCGTGGCGCTTATACTCGAGTAGTAGAGACGCGATGGCGAGAAAGATCACCATGCACAGAATCAGAAATCCCATGCCGTAGTAGATCCAATGGCGCGCTGACGGGATATCATACAGCGACAGATAATACTCGCCCATGTTCTTCCCGCCCGTCTGCACGCAGTAGTCACGGCCCTCGTAAACGCATGTGTCATACTCCGGAGCTCGGTATTGGTTGACAGCGACAGCTCGCACGCTCCACGCAAGCGGATCGATCCAGTAGATCCACACCAGGTAGTCTGCAATTTGGCTCTTCACGATCACGAAACCGGCGAAGAGGATGAAGAAGAGCAGAGTCACCAGCCCAACGGGCTTCACGACGTGCAAGCTGGGCACCCACGCCGAGACCACCATGAACCAGGCAGTGAAGCACAGGTTTGTCAGCAGCAAAATCACCTCGAAGTTGACGAACGCGGTTGCTGAATTCGCGAAGCCGCACATCCAGTACAGCATCGAGCCAAACACAAGCGTCTCAATCACAGCGAGGGGGATCTGGCTGATGTGATAGGAGATGACGTAGGCGGGAGTGCGAATGAAGTTGGCACCACGCTGCTTGTAGAAGATCTCGCGCATCACCATCATCGTTGGAAGTGCCGAGTATTGACCCAGCGTGAGAAAAAGAACAGCAGCAAACACGGTGCCCATGACGACTTGGACATCGCGAGGGTCGAAACCGAAGAATACGGACGAGTACAGCAACCCCATCACGGTGACCATGATGGCACGGCCGACGAGGAACGGCTTGTTGCGCAGCGTAATTGTCGCCTGTCTCTTGAAGAGCGTAGCCGTGTTCTCCCAGAACGACTGTTGAAAGGCGGGCATTGGATCGACATGGTCCGTGACATCCTGCTGCAAGAGGGGGTCGTGTGGGTCTTCAAGGCGAGCCAAGATCTGTCGGTACGTATCGGACATCCGGTACACCGCCCCAAACTCAGATGCCAGGCGAGGGATAGGCTCGCCAACATCTGCCATCTCGTATTGCGTTTGCTGGTTTGTGCCGAGATCGCTCAAGAAGTCGGCAATGTCTCGATGGGCGGGACGGACAAGCCCCAAGGCTTCGAAGTAGGCGACGATTTCCGAGCGAGGGCCGTAGTACAGCACATGGCCTTCGTTCAACAAGATGACATCGTCAAACAACTCGAATAGCTCTGGCCCTGGCTGGAGCAGCGACATCACCACCGTCTTCTTGAACGTGTCGGCGATACTGCGCTGCGTCTTGACAATGTCATAGGTGGCCGCACTGTCGAGCCCCGTCGAGATCTCGTCCATGAGCGTCACGTTCTTGAGCCCAAACTCCATCTCGCCAAGCGTGACGCGCTTCTTCTCGCCACCCGACACGCCGCGCGTGATCGCGTCGCCGATGATCGTGTCCTGGCAGTTCTCCAGTCCCAATTGGTGGAGCACGACCTGCGGATACTGCTCGAAGAGAGAGCCCACGGCGCGCTCGGCTTCGGCGGCCTCCTGAGGTGAGCCGCTGTGGAACTGCTCGGCCGTGTGGCGCGGCAGCTTCGTGCCCGAGAACTTGTGCGCAAACTCGAACGTCTCCTTGACCGTGAGCGAGCCAAAGTGCTGGTCGTGCTGCGTCACATAGGCCACGAACTGCGGCAGG
>JAADWZ010000678.1:0-14281 GCA_023336445.1 Pythium dissimile
GTCGGGTCGCGCTCAAAGACCGTGAACGGGATGCCGTGTTTCTTGAGACCTTGCGCGAGGCACAGTCCGCCGATGCCGCCTCCGATGATCAATACGTGCGGCGTGTTGTTGTGGCGGCCGTAGGGATCCGCGCGGGGCTGGCGGTGGCGCGGCATCTGGTGGTGGTACTCGTAGATGGACGGCGCGCCGCTCATGCTCGGGGTGTTCGACGACGAAATCGTGGACGCCATGGAGCTGGTACTGCCGGTTCCCGACCGCATGCTGCTGACTTGTGGACCGAGGTAGTACAGCGGGACGTCGTGGTCGTCCAAGTGGCCACCACTGCCGTTGCTGTCGTGGCTCAGCTTGCGAGTAGTCTGGTCGCCATTCGCGCCGCTGAAGCTGTGGCTCGCGCGTGTCTCCTGCGAGCGCCGCAGCTCGCGCGGGTCTTCCGTGATGCCCATGGTCTTCTTGATCCAGCGGATCATCTTGCGGCGCTTGCCTTCGTCGATCGCATTGTTGTCCTTGGTGCGGCGCTGCTCAAAGTGCGTCGGCTGCGTGACAGGGCGGCGGCTGGCCATGGTTTACAGGACAATGCGGCGGCTCGTGGGGACTGGACAGGAAATCGCAGACTGAGTCGCCTCGTCGAGCAACCAGCTACCAGCCACCACCACCAGCAGGGGCGAGGGCAGTGGCTCACCAGTACGATGGCGAACACTATCTCCTTGGTTCGCAGAGTGCACTGTACATTCTAGCAAGCAGGCCCAACTGAGGAAGAAAAAACTTTGCGCACGGGCAACTTGCGATGGCGGTTGGCCGCCTGGCTTTTTTCCGCCCTTTTGACGCACGTCAACAAAGACACGTTGCCATGGTCGCCAATAGTAGTGGTATTATTAGTACTAATACTCGAAGCAACCTTGACGACGGAATGGTTGCTATCAATAGGCTTGACGTCGATGAGCTTATATGTGCCGCGTGGAGCCTAAATCTTTCCATGGATGGGTTCAAAAGATCAGATACACTACCAGCCTTGGCATACGTCAGAGATAGTCCCCCTTGGTGTATTCGCAGTAACGATCAACATGGGGATCCTGCAATTCGTATCTTTGCCACTGTAGAGCGAAAGCACACCGCGGCAACGTTCGTGGAAGCGTGGCAGAGGACAGCGACACGCCGCGACAGCATTCGACCGATGCTCCCCAAGCCTGTTGAAGCTTGAAAACTACTAAGCTTTGGAGGCAACCACGGAATTTGAAGAAACCGTCAAGCGATGTTGCTTGTCTTGGCCAGTGTGTCAATGCCCACATCAGCGCTGGGCACTGGCCCTGAGTTTCAGATCCGTCCAGTAAGTATTCGATCTTCTACACGTCGTGGCCGAGTTGGCTCTATAATTTTTTTAATTAAATAAAAAACTAGTATCTTTTATAATATAAAAAATTAAGTTTTAAAGATCAAATTACTCTTTAGCAAATTGTGTTTTTAAATTAAAGAACTTAATAAATAATCAATATTTTGATTTTTAAATTTTATAATAATTAAATAATACATAGATAGAATAGAAATATAATTTAATTATTAAATTAATACAACCTCTTGGACTTGAACCAAGATTTTAAAGCTTAGAAGGCTAATACTCTACCAATTAAGTAGGCGAGCTATCCAACTTTGCAAGAAGCGAAACCATTTATTCGCTGGAGCCCTTGCCTACAAAAACGTTTCGATATTTAATGGTCTCCGTGATACGAGTTCTGCCGTTTGAGGAGCGGACGAAAATGTGCTTTCACAAGCACGGTCTTTTGGACTCAGGGGTTCATTCTTCAATCAACTTCCAACAGAATTTGATACGAAATCGCGACAAAACGATTGACATTACTAACTTGACAAATCCAGCCGGATGAAGTGTTCGTTTACTGCTCGTTAACCGTGAAATGGCTCTGGTGTGGAGTTACAAGTTGTACCGTACACCAACAGCTCTCCATCCTACTTAATTCGAGAGGCAAAACCGCGAAGTTTGTTCCAGACCGATTCACCCAACAGTCTCCCCACTGCCTACGATGGATGTGGGCCACATTGAGAACGCAAGTGTTTCGCTTGATCCCCAACTTCCCACGGAAGCACCACTCGAAGTGGTGTGTGACGCTTGAGCTCACGGAACGCTGTTGGAACATGTGGCGAAAACTCCCCAACCAAGTCAACGCTGGATCGAGTGTGGACACCCACCCAGCTCATCAAGACAGCAGCAGAAGGAATCATTCGCCTCTGGCGATCCGTTGTCGTTTGGTCAGTGACACGGGAAGAGCTTGCAACAAACTAAGTGATCTGAGGCATTCATCGGAGGTGCCCCTGGCATCCCTCGATCACTTCGAGAGACCGAGTGGTTCGCCCATTTTGGGCGGAGTCTCGCGTCTGCGGTTTTAGCCTTCCATTAGTCTGGACAGGTGAGATCGCTGTAGATTGGGTCCAGAGCATGATGACCATCACTCACTAATTATAGGACTTTTTTAAACCAGCGAGCGATGGCCACCCCATGGTAGACGTGGAAGCACTGCTCCGAGATCAACCGCCATGGCGTGTCACCTTTCGCACAAGCTGCCGTGGAGCTCGCTGCACGAGATCGCGCTGCGGCGCCCCGTGCCTGGACCTCAGCCTGTACCCCTACTGGAGCTCTCGCAGGCAGAGACCAAGCGGATCGCTCACTTTGCCCGATGTCTCGTGGCTGCGATCCAAGAGTTTCGCGACTCGGACCGATCCGCGGAAGACGAGCGAGCTGTGTTTGATCCCAAGACGTGGCCAGACCAGGTCGAGCACGGCTACGGTGGATGGATGGGCTTTCGTGAGAGTATTGTCGGTGGGTACGTGCGACTCAACATCGCTCTCATGGACCCGGAAGCACTCCTGCCACGGTACTATCCCAATGGAAGCACGGACTGGGCGATCCGCGTGCTGCTTGGCTACTGTGAAGGCGGCCATCCGCACCACATAATGGAGCATCTGCTACCGGCTTTTGAAGAAAACCACGCTACACTCAAGCTCCCACTGACCGCTGCAACCTCTCAAGTGCTACGCGACCACGCTGCCAGGATGTTTCGCTGCATGCACAGCGTGAGTGGAGAGAACGGATTCCTGGATGCAGACCAAGTCGCTGAGTTTATCAAGCTGCAAATGCTGTTTTGAGATGGTGCGTGATGGTTGAGATACACGATTGAAGAACGCACCAAAATCAGAAATCAATCGGCTCTTGTTGCCGAGTTGATCATACAGCCGTTAGTTTCGTACTTCCAAATTTTGCTTTCATCTAGTAAAAGTCTCCAGTTGGTAGAACCCGATCACACTGCCCGTGTCCACCACCTCGCGCCAAGGATTCCCTTGGCACTATTGCATCTACAGCGTTTACAAAAAACAACTCACCAGATCTCAATATTGCACGCGAAAAGCGTATACAAACACACAAAAACAACACAGTAGTATTGAGGAAATCCCCCCAGCTATCCATGGATTGCTGTGGCGCTGTGTGTGTGGTAGCCGTTGACTCTGGTGCTAGTCGAGCTGTACTATCTGTAGGCACTGCAATGATGTCCTTTCCGGACGGCAACTTGGACCACAGTCAACTTCAACCTAGCCGCACCTAAGAAACTAAATCCCATCCGTACCTAAGGGTGATGATCGATCATTGTACTTGGTCGACTAAGTGCGTGCACTGATTGCTCATTCTTCACCAAAGGGCAATAAAGCGCGGGTGAAAGGAAATGGTGCGTGCGATCGCGCCCTCACCATCGGCCTCCTACGAATCGGCACCGGACTAGCATCCGCACGGGCCTCTTCTAAACGATTCTCCTTCGTTTCTTCTCTCGATCAAGCTCCCACTCGCATCTCCTGCCGTTCTACAAGCCTCACAAGTGTGTTTGGCAGGGGAACACGCCGCCTGGAATTTTGTGCTCGACCAACCCACACATCGCCAGCACGAGTACTTTGAGCAAACACCAAAGCGCGATCTGAGCGGACGCCATTCGTCGACGTGGTGGTCACCGCGAATAGTGTGTGGACGACACGGCTGCATTCACGATCGCGAGGCAACGGGAGCCCATTGCTGCTAAGTAATGTCACGGCGGAGGCCAGTCACAGTCCACTGAGCAGCGCGCTGGCGAATACACACGCCGGCATTTTCGGGTGGAGATGAAGCACCCCACGCAATGTCAGCGTGCTCAGTGAGTGTCCAGACCACCCAGGCGACAATGGCCAGTACGTGGTCCACGTTCCAGCCGAGCATGCCATGGATGCAAGCGTTTACAATGGTGGGCGAGAAGACGCAGTCGAAAGCCCATAGGACAAGTCGAACAAGATCTTGTTGGTGCTAGAGCGTCCCTGCGGCGATGAAGACCGTTAAGAGGAGCGCGGATGCGATGGGGGCAATATTATCGATGCCGGTCCAGCGAATGGATGGTGCGTGTCGCAGATACGTGGATTGACAAGTGGGAGAAAGCAGTTGACTCGTGATTACGAGCGCGCACGTTAAGGTCGATGCTAAAGGCTAGCAGCAAAACCCCGACAGCTCCAGTCATGTACAGTGCGGCTAGCTGCGATGCTCCTTGGTGGCGCACGATTCTATCTGGTCGAGCGAGACGCACAAGTGTGAATAGTCAGCGTACGGCGCGGGTCGATGGTGTGCGTGATATCCATCGGCAGCCAGGAAGTATTGCAAAGCCCCCCACTCCTAATGTAAAGAGTTTCAAGGTGGCCACGTGAGGTTATTGTTTTCGCGATATCTACATCCTGATTGGAGAGAAGAACAGCAAGCAAATGACCAGGAAGAGACCGTGATTATCTGGTACGTCAAGTCGTCTATTGAGACATGCGTACTTGGCCCGCAATCACACTACTATCACCATTCACCTCTGCGTGTGGATCTGCTGGTGGTTGCGGTTCGTGAAGAACGCCTCGAAGAATGTGGGTAACGCGCCACGTCGACTCGTTCTCCGACATTCGCTGCGAGTTCTTTGGTGTGTTCACCACATTGTGGCCCAAATGAATGATCTCGTCCAGTTTTTTGTGGAACCTTGCGCGATACGGCTTGGGTGGCATGGCCGAGATGCCCGCGGGATCTTTGCGCAAAATGAACGACTTCACGAACCGCTCGAACCACTTCGACCACGTCCACGTCTGCAAGATATCGATTACACCGATGTAGT
Source organism: Pythium dissimile (assembly GCA_023336445.1). Taxonomy (NCBI): domain Eukaryota; phylum Oomycota; class Peronosporomycetes; order Pythiales; family Pythiaceae; genus Pythium; species Pythium dissimile. The sequence continues at coordinate 5,166 of JAADWZ010000678.1, forward strand.
AAAAGCCAGGACCGATCACTACCTCGGATGTGCGAAGACACTGCGCCGACTGCTTGATGCGCACACCAGGTGCAGTCAAATCGGACGTCTCGGGGATGATTTGATCCATGAAGACGCTGCCATCGCGCGTCAAAATGTTCTGCTGGTTGACTTGATAGCTCACCTCGATGACGCCTAGAAGAAGTGAGTAGTCCATGATGCCAAGGTCGCACAAGAAGTCGCTGTCGCCCTTGAGCTGTCGCAGCAGACGCTTGCCTTCTCCCGGTCCAAAGCGTAGCTTGGTCGTGAGATCCATATCCTTCAGCACGACGTTTGGCTCGTGGCCACCAGCGCGATTTGGGCATACATTGCGGCCGATGCCGTGGCGGAACGTGAGATTGCAGTGCCTGCAGGTTATTTCGGCACCGTGTCTGGGCTTTTGCGCGTTTCGGTCGATCCAAGAGCCTTTGATATCGTACCGCTGGTGGATCGAGACGCCATGTTGGACGTCAAACACGTTCTCCATTACCACAAAGTACGCGTTCTTGCCGTACAACTGGATACAGAAGCTGCCTAAGAATCGCGTGATGAAGGTGTTGGGGTGGGTCGTCATGTAGTCAACATATCGCTCCAAGATACTGTGCAGAAACACGCTCTCACCCGCGCTGAGCGACTTAACGATGAAGCTGCGGTCTTTCGAGTAAAACATGAACGAGCCGCTCGCGCCTTCGCTCACTTTCGGCGTCGTGCATTTCGCCAGCGAGGTCAGAAACGCCTCGTTTTGGATCCCGAAACTCGCTCGGATACGCGCAAACGTTTCCGGAAAATGGTCCGTAAACTTGATTTCGTTCCACGCAGAAAAGCGGGAGGTCGCGGAGCGCAGCGTGAAGGTGTGTGCATTTGAACCAACATCTTTGGGCTGTGGCAACGTTGGCATTGGTGTCGCCGCGGACATTGTTCCAGACGTTCTCGGGGCCATTCGAATCGCTCTTGAGATGCCTTGGGTGGTAAATTGGACCAGCTCCGTGAGCAGTGCGACATTCATTTGTGGGCGTACGGCTTCTTCGCTGGCTTCACCCGAGGACTCGGCGTCTATCTGTGAATCGTCGGACTGTGGACTCCTGCCAGAGCTGGGGCTTCGGTTGCTCGTGGAATACTTTGTTGGTTTCTTGTAGAGACACCACAGAATGAACACCACGCTGCCTCGATACGACAGCAAGAACGTGAACAGTACGCTAAGAATCTCGCTGGTAGTTGAGTCCGTACTGGCGAGCCAGTACCCAGCGTACACGCCCCAGAGCATCGCTGAATAGACAATGAACATGATGGTCGTCAGAAACCCTTCGCGAACCAGCACTTGTCGGCTCTGCAGCGTAGCTGCGGTACCCTCCTGGAACCGATTGTAGCTCGCCACGGTAACGTAAATCGTGATGCTCATCGACACCACCACGGGCACGATGATGAACAGCCAGATGCTGATGTTGTTGGCCAAGCTGGTGTCGTTCTGCGCTTCCATCTTGGCGCCAACCCAGCAGAATTTGCCCACTGCAACAGGCGCGTCAAATGCGTTGAAGAAGCCCATGATCGCGGCCGAGACTGTAGCCATCAGATTCGAGATCGAGCGGTATTTGCGGCGGTTATGGCGCGGCGACGTAAATGGGTCGGTCATCAAGTAGTAGAGATCCACGGCCATGCAGGTCGTCCACACGGTCGAGCACATGATGAGGTATTCACGGACGGTCGAGAGCCACGTGCAGGAGAGCCCCTTGCCGACACCCGCGTGGACATGCTTCCACGCCGGCTCCAGGATGAACGACAGCGCCAGCAAGAACTCGCAGCACGCGAGGTTGAAGAGCAGGATGTGCATGTGTCTCGTGTGGTACCATCGCCGAAACATAAAATTGACGATGATCACGGAGCACATGACCAGCGTGCCGACCGAGCCGAACACGAGCCCCGAGTTGATGCGCGTCATGTCGTAGATTTCGAGTCGGAACACGATTGAGAACGCGACCAGGAGAAAGGAGGCCGTGATCGCGCCGACTGCCATGTACACCTGGCTGTCCAGCACTGGTGTCGCGGGCTTGAGCAGCTCCAAGAAGCTGCGTAGTACGTCATCCACGCTTGAGAATCGATACCGTGCACGTGATGAGGGGCGCACGGCGGTAGCGAAGGCATCTTCATCGTTCTCGCCGAGCGATGCTGTTGGTGGTGGATGTACTGTCGATGGATCTGGAGGTGGCGAACTCTTACTCGGCTCGGCTTGAATGTCCGGGATGCTGACCCGAGCAGCGTCGCGCAGCTCGCTGGCGGCTTCTCCAGTTTGTTCTTCATCGTCTATGGAGTTATAGTCAGCGGATACCGCGGCGTAGGCGAACAGAGTGTCGCTGGGTGTAACGGGTACGGGCGATGCTTCGCTCATCGACGACGCCGGCGCCATGTGGTCGTTCCTCGTATCCATGGGCGTGGCCGCATCCGAGTTAGCGGACATGAGGAAGTTCACGACGAGTCGTTGGCATGCTACGCGCGAGTGGAGGACCGAGACAAGACTGTAATTATAGTCGAGCCAGTCAGAACACCCACCGCGAACAACGTGGCGCCTGTTCCGAGTGTTTATCGGGCTAGGAAATAATTCTAGTTTTCATGCAGATATTTCCTGGTGGAGAAGACGTTCTCAATTCAATTGGTTTTTTTACCATAAGTAGTGAACAATTATATTTGAGGATCCGAACAATGGATAATTGATGACATTATACATTCATTTCTGCGGTAAACACGTCAACGCTATCCCTCTTAGAGATAATATCGTTCACTTTTTTCTTGTGTTAGAATTCTACTTCCTCCATGTTCTCGACGGACGGCACGCCGTACAGTAGCTTGCCACTCGCTAAACTCTTCAATATGCCGCGCGTTGCTCGCGTCCGCATATTCTGCTCGTACGTGGCAACCGCCTCCAGTGTGACGCCGTGTTCCACAAACTGCTTGAAGAGCGTGACTGCATCTCGCAGCGCGGCGTTGGTGCCCTGACCGGCAGGGGCCATTGTATGGGCCGCGTCGCCGATCAGCGTCACCACGCGGGGTGTCCACGGCTTGATCTCTGGTGCAGTTGTGGAAATGCGCATGAAAGAGCACCACTGCGTCGCTTGGCGGTCGACGACCGCGCGCATCTCGGGATGCCAGCTGGAGGTCATCTGGACGGCCACGGCGGCGAGCTCGTGCGGGGGCATAGCATGCATATCCTTGATGCAGCGCCCGTAGTGGTTGTGGAACAGTTCGGTGCGGGCCAGTAGCACCCACGAGATGTATCGGTGCAGATCCACGAGCTCATCAGCTTCGCTCGGGAACAGCGAAGATTCGAACTGCGCCACATCGAGCTGGGTCGCGCTATGCGGCTCCACGATGAGCGCCACTTTGGGCCCTTGGCTGACGATGGCCGTGGTCGTGGTCGTGGTCGCGGTCGTCATCAGGCCAAGCTTCTGCAGCTCGGGTGTGACCAACGTCTTGCCGTAGATTGCCGCGCAGTTGGTGTCCAGCATCTGCACGTGGCGCCCCAGAAACTGGCGCCGCACTTTGGACGTTGGGCCGTCGGCGCCAACGAGCACTGAACCTTGCGTGAACCGGCCGTTGGTGAAGTGCACTTCCACGCGTCCATTGGGCAGCACGTGGAATCGCTTGAACTCGAGCCCAAACAGAATTTCTTTCCCCTCTTCCAGCCCCGAGAGCAGCAGCGAGCGTAGCATCGCCCGGTCGACGCTGAACACGAGAGACGGCGGCGAGAGACCGTCGTCCAGGTGCAAGGTCTCTGCTGTCTGCGCGTGCTTGTACACGACGTCCGGGAAGATCTCACCGGTCGACTGGAGAAAGAGCTCGAACTTGTCGGCGGGCAGCGCTGCCTTGAGTGCCTCGTAGCCCGTCGTGTCGATCTGGACGCGGTAGCCTTGGCTCGTGAAGTTGGGCGACGGATCCCGTTCAAATACGGTGAAGGTGATCCCGGCCTTCTTAAGCGCGTGGGCTAGACACAGTCCGGCGAGCCCGCCTCCCACAATCAATACCAACGGCGGGGCATTGCTTGCACGAGACGCTCGTATCTCGGACCGAAGCGTGATGGTTTCAGTGTAGTCGTATATCGACCGACTGGATGCGGATTTCTTTCTTTGTTCCAGAACGTTGATGGACTCAGATCCAGCCGTGTGGAACCGTGGTGGAGCCTCCTGCGCGCCCATGACGAGGACTCTCCGGTGCGTGCCGTTTGTCGACGCGTGCTTGCTCTCTTCCGGTGGCAGAAGCTCACAGGCTCGCAGCCGCGGGGTCGGTGGCTTGTTGTCCTTGGATGGTCGGCCCAGTAGCTTCTTGAGCCAGCGTGGCACACGCATGGATGTGGACTTGTGCGTCTTGGGCTTGTGCGTGGCCTCGTCGTTGTTCACGTCTCGCCTCTGGCCGCCGACTCGCGACGGACGGACGTTTGTCTCGATGCCACTGTGTGGGTGTTGGTGGTTGGTTTTTAACGACCTCATCACGTGTGTTCCACTGGACGCAAATCTGCAACTGGACGGTTCTGAGACTGTGAAGCAAAGTGACTACTGAGCTACTGAGCACTCTGCTGGCACTGAGTCTATCTGAGTGGAGTGGCTTCCGTTTCGTGAAGGGAAGGGATCCATTTCCTGTGGTGATGTCAAAGCATCGAACGATCTTTCGCTGGAAGAACGAGAAGAGACCGCAGGTCATGGCTGTCGTGGTGAGTTGTTTACGCCGTCAGCCTCCAAAAAGAATAAAAATGGACTGTGCATACCACAAAACGTTCGTATTTTGGTTCTAGGAGCAATAACGATAGAAAAAACAATTGAACTCTCCTTGGAGGACAAGGTCCTCACTGAAGGCAGTGATGTGTGAGAGCAAACGAGTCAAACGGCTGCGTTAGAATGGGTGAGTCGTCACCACCACTAGCATGTTCAAGTCCTGAACACGCCAAGAACGTTATTGGCGGTCCACTTCCACCGAGAAATCAGTTGATGCGTGTAGTCCGAATCGTGAACTGGCTATGCACAAGAAGATGATGTGCTGGTGTTGACCACATGATCGACTCCGTGCACCGCAGTCGCTTTGGTCAGCACTTGCCGGGCAATCGCTCTAGAATGAGACTAGGCGAGGACCCTCGCGAGGGTAGCCTTGCGGTCCTTGAAGGTCGCAACTCGAGTCGTCACTGGAGAGCCCTTTCGCATTGACGACTCGTCATTGGCTGGATCTTTTCCATGGAATGTCAGCACATTAGCAGTGGCCATCTTGCTGATTATCGACGCACTGGAGCTTTGGAGCTGGATCTGCCCATTTGTTCCAGCGATTGCAGAGTGCCGTAGTGGCATTGCCTTGTGTAGTAAGTATACTGCGTGTAAGAACTTGGTGGTTGCTCGAGTGGTCCCACGAACGCCGTCTTTTTTTTAAAAACAAAGTCCCACAACACGATTAAATTATGCCGCATAGTGCAGCCTACTACGCGGACGCGCATCCGTACTACCGAAGCGACTGCAAACAGATACAGAAAGATAATGTACCTGGCGGAGTGATCTTCTGCTCCGTACTACCCCTTTAAATGTGGGCAAGGGTAGTGAGTCTCTTCTTCTTGCCACCCAAAGTACTTGTGAAGAATTCGTCCACCACAAAGTCATCGTCCAGCAGCCAATTGACTCCGCTCATGATGTACATGGAGCGGAACAGCAGCGCCACGTGGTCGCGAAGCACCTGGAGCACGTTGGGCGTCAGCGGCTTCATCTCCCAGTCATAAAATGCTGGCCGCATTCGTTCGTGCAGCGCCGGCGGATGTTCATCCTCGTGGTAGCCGAGCATCGTGAGATTGTGGTAGTTGTGGCGCCGTCCGCGGCTAAACATGTAGGGCTCCACGCGCGACGGGCCGGTAAGCAGCAGGTTCAAATCGATATAGCCGTGCACGAGGCTCTGGTAGAGTGGCACGGCTGTGTGCGACGGCACGGGGTCGCCGCCCCAAATCTGTGGATCGATCGCGTCCAACTCGGCCGCAGACCTTTGGTGGGTCTGTTGGAATTCCAGGAGCGCCCGCGCAAACGTTCGTGCGATGTGCGTGAGCTGTTTCCTCTGCTCAGGTGTGGCTTGGCGTTTGCGACAACTGCGTTCTCTGTGTGCGAGGTGTGCAGACATTGGGCGTCTGCACTGGGAAAACGCGACATTGGCTCGACTCGGTGCTGTATTGGGACTGGACTGTGTTGGGTCTTGGTCAAAACTGTGGTCGAATGTGGATATGCTTCTTCTGTTCTTGTGACCGAGATTGAGACCATCACTCACGTAATATACAAGTGAGTTGCAGTGACAAACTTCACATGAGTCAACATCCTTCGAAATCGAGTGCAGTTCGTAATGTGGTGTGCAGGTACAGTACTGTACGGGAAAGTTTGAAAGCACAATGATACTATTGTTGTGGTGGAGACGCATGGACAGTCGTTTCCCCATGACTGTGCATTCAGTGTAGTATAGTCGAGATTCTGGCCCAGTAAAAGGGCTCTCGCTATCATAGTCAGCGACGCTCTCTTTCACTGAAGCGACATCTCGATCTGGCTCGCCAGGAATTCGACGTCGAGCAAGTCGTTCTTGCCGCTGATACTGTACATGCAACGAAACAGCATGGCCGCATGGTCGCGCAGGATCTGCGTGCTGTCCGCGGTCAGCGGCAGCCTCAGCTTGCGTTTGTACGTGTTGGTCTCTATGTCGAAAATTGGGCGCAGATGGTCAGCGACCGCTTCGTCGTGGCCGCCGTCACAGAGATCCAACAAGGTATCCATGATCCAATTTGATTCGCCGTTCGGCATGAAGCAAGGAATTGTCGCGTCGGGGTCCATGAGGATCAAGTTGAGCAGCACGTAGCCTTCAGGAAGTGTGTCGTAAAACCCCAGCCACGCGCCATGGCCGTGCTCGCGCTGACCAGACCACGTCTTGGGGTCGAATTTCACACGCTCTTCATGGCTCGAGCGATCGCTATCGCGAAACTCTTTGATCGCCTCCACGAGGCAGCGTGCAAAGTGGCCAACTCTCTTCGTCTCCGCCTCAGTGAGCTCCAAGCGACTGCTACGCCTGGGGTCTTCGGGTACTGGCTTGCGCTTGATGATCTGGTGGAGCGAGTCCCAGGGGAGCTTGTGCGAGAGATGGCACGCCATTGCACACTGGAGCCGGTGAGATGAGAAATGGGGGTAACTTTAAGATACAGTACAGCGAGCTCAGGTGGATACTGTAAGATCGACTTCGCTGAATTCGCTTTGTGGTCGAAGTCGACGTGGCATTCACCAATGCACACGTACCGTTACCGGTATTAGATGCGTACCGTTACCGGTAGGAGAGACTACTTGGTTGCCTGTCTACTACGTTCTGTTCTGGATTCATTTGTGGAATTTCATCTGGATTCAAAAACCATCTGGTCCGCCAACAGCGGATTTCATATCTCAGCAAATGATGCATTGTGAGTGAAGGTTTATTCTTCTTGCCACGTATCGTACAAATCACTGAACACTGTACACGTACAGAAGCATTTTCGACTTCATGCCCAATACGAGCATTCACGAGTTTGACAGATCTCTAGAGCATCCGAAGTAGCTCCGGCACGTCGGTTGCGCGAACTTGACCCGCGCAAACGATGAAGAGAAGCGAGTTCTTGATCCAGTACATGTTGGGGCGGCGAGCGTTGGCGAGCTCATCGGCGCCAACGTGGCCCACACTTCAGCTGGATTCATGCTCAAAACTATCCCTCTATGCTCCAAACAGAATCCCACTCGTTCTCACTGTCGCTCCGCTAGAAAGGGAAAAAAAATGATACGTAAATCATCACACCTCCAATTGTCAACCGCAGGATACGTGGCCATTCCCGAATTTTCGTCCACAGAACCAATAGATCGACAGCCATGGCCTGCCACCTCGCGCATCGAATTCCCTGGCAGAGTCTTTGTGAGATGTACCTACTCAGCAAGCGACCGCTCCGTGAAAACGAGCAGCTCCAGCTCCAGCTAGCGCGCCAACTCCAGCACGCAGCGCGGTGCTTTGCTCAGGTACTGCAAGAATTCCAACAGACCGACTGGACGACCGACGAGGACCGCGAGTTCTACGACCCTGCGACATGGGACCGATACGAATACGCCGACGGCGGCGAGTACATGGACGTTTACGACAGTCTCGTGTGGGGAGGTACATCGAGCTGAACTTAATTCTCGTCGACCCGAAGCGAATCCTGCCGCGCATGATGCCCCATGGCGTATGGCCAAAGGCATTGCGTGTGCTCGCTGGAGAAGCCAGCGGCGCCCACCCGGACGAGATGGCCGACCACTTGCGCCAGGCATTTGACGACCATGGGCGACTCCGACCGCTCACTGCCGACGTGGTGCAGACTCTGAGAGACCATGCCGCGCTCATGTTGCGCTACATGTACAGCGCGCGTGGCGGCAATCGGCTCCTGCAGGAGAGCGAGGCCACGCGGCACTTTTTCCGGTTCTTTGGGTACCGTCCACCGTCTAGTATGCGGTGATAAAATGCTGCGCGTGAATGAGAAAAATGTTGATATGTGGATCAAAACCTGCAAAGATCGAGTGTTTTCTTGTATATTTTACGACTGATAAACTGTTTTCTACGCAACGCAAATCGAACAAATGTGAACACAATATACCAGTGCACCTGACATCGAGCAGTACAGAGGTTGCAGTGCGTAGCGCGATCAGTTGGATCCACGCAGCAAGCTGCCAAAGCCAAAGCTGTTTCGTCCAGAGATGAGGCTGGAGCCGCCGCCGCCGCCTGGCAGGAGGCTTGAGCCTCCGCTGCTGCTTGGCGCGGCCGTCGCCGCGTTGTCTGTGGACACAGCTCCGTTGGTGTTGCTGCTTCCACCGCTAACTACCAATTGGGCAGCTTGTTGGGCGGCCTTGGTCACGCTGCCGTCCGACGGGTACGTCAAATGCGAGGCCATGCTCATGCCGCCGGCGCAGACTGGGTCACCACGGTTGCAAAATTCAATAGCTTTCGAGCCATACAGAGGACTCGCGGTCGCGATCGTCTTGCCAAACAGCTTCAACGGGTTACCAAACACCACCACCGCCTTGATACGCGGCGCCAGCTCCGTCGGGATCGTCTGACCGGTA
>JAADWZ010000679.1:0-14209 GCA_023336445.1 Pythium dissimile
CATCAGGTGCGGGTACTTGAGACGGAACCACGTGCCAAGCATGCCACCGTACGAGCCACCAAAGCCGATCACTGGCACATCGACCTCCCACTCGTCCTTGAGTGTCTGGATGAGCACAGCAAAGTCCGCGAGCGCCTGCGTTGACGTCAGGTCTCCAAGTGCAAGGTTTCCCCTCAGGTCCACACGCTCATTGGATGGATGTCTGCTCGCCGAACTAGCCAAGACACTAGATCCGATACTGCTTCAAACAGTGCCATCTACAAGCGCAGTATTCTACTACAGTATAACACGCCTCACCGTAGGTACCACACTTGGAGTCGGTCTTCTCAACAAGACCCTAAAACATGGACAGAGCCAACGCAGCCCGCGAGGTGCGCTGCTTCTGACGCGCCGCCAAGAAGCTCCGGATCCAAGACGTGGACGCGCTGCCTCTCGCCCCGTCTCAGCGCGAAAACGGCCTCTCGAGGCTCTCACTAGCGCTGCTGCGCGACCACAACTTCGCGTTCCTCGCGCCGCCGCCCGACCACATCGGCTCGCTGGTCATCCGGGGCTTCCACAGCTCCGTCTATGCACAGCAACTGCGCAAGCTGCGTGTGATGTGTCGTCCGTGGTACGCGCTCGTGCAATTCCTCAAGCGCAACGTGAAGAAGCGGCTGCACTTTCTATGGCTGGATGGGGGCGGCACCAGCGCCAATCTGGCACTCAACATGCGCCGCGGGTTCCACAGCGACAGTGTGTTGGTGGTCCAGCTGACCATCGATCTGGAATGTCCAGCAAATGAAGACTTTTTGAAGGATCCAGGCTAAGGGATGGTCTCTTCGAGCAAGTGCCGAACTTCGTGCGGCTAAACCTGAAGCTGCCAAATGCCCTAATGGTCTCAACGCTCGTGGCGGCATGCGAGCGTCGCTGCCCGCACGTCGAGGACTTGGACATTTGGAAGAAGTGGCAGTATGTGCGCGAATCACCCGCCGAGATCAAGTCCGCTCGAGAGGCCGTGGTGGCTGCGCTGCGCCATTGGCACACCACCAATGGCGGCCGGGTCGCCATATCGGTCCCAGGCTGGGCGATGACACGCCCCACCATCGACGTATTCGTCTACGCGATCGCTCGTTTCTGCCCGCTGGTCAAGTACGTTCGAAATGGCATCTACGACAGCCAGTACAGTACGACAAACCGGCCATTCTTGCCGACATCTTGGCGCTTTTCCTTCGCAAGTGCCCCGCTGTCGAGACGCTCACGGGTGTGCCCGGGGTCTTCATGCTACCGGAGCACTAGCTCATCCTACGAGCTTGCCGTGATACCAGCAGAGTAAGCATCTAAACTGCGCGATTCCGGCATGCATCGCAGGCGACACAACAGTTGCATAGCCCCGTACAGCAAGTCATCCGTTCCTCCCCCGTTGCTCGTGGCCGCGAGGGGAAAAAAAAGAAGCAACGCTGAATGGCTGGAGTGCGTCACTAGCACTACGTTGTAGCAGTTCGTCTCAAAGCAATAATAGATAGCAACGGATGCATGGCTTTGGTTTGGGTGCGCGTCGGGTATATTTTCGTGTGCGTTGGGGGATAGTTAACAAACAGTCGCATCGGGGTCAAGGGTGCTCCGATCCACCCTCATCCAGTAAGAGAAATCGAGCATCGCTTATTCGCTCTTGACCATGTGCGTGATCAGGTCGATCACGCGGTTCGAGTAGCCCCACTCGTTGTCGTACCAGGACACGAGCTTGACAAAGTCGTCCGTGAGCGCGATGCCGGCCTGCGCGTCGAAAATCGACGAGCGCGCGTCGCCGATGAAGTCGCTCGAGACCACGAGCTCGTCCGTGTAGCCCAAGATGCCGCTGAGCTCGTTCTCGCTGGCCGCCTTGATGGCCTGCTTGATCTCGTCGTACGACGCCTTCTTGTCCAGGCGGCACGTGAGGTCGACGACCGACACGTCGGCGGTCGGGACGCGGAACGACATGCCCGTGAGCTTACCGTTTAGCTCCGGGATGACCTTGCCCACGGCCTTGGCGGCGCCCGTGGAGCTCGGGATGATGTTGAAGCAGGCGCCGCGGCCGCCCCGCCAGTCCTTTTTGGACGGACCGTCCACCGTGAGCTGCGTGGCCGTGACGGCGTGGACCGTGGTCATCAGGCCTTCCTTCAGGCCAAAGTTGTCGTTGACCACCTTGGCGAGCGGCGCCAGACAGTTGGTCGTGCACGACGCGTTCGACACCACGTGCATGTCCTTCTTGTACTGGTGCTCATTGACGCCAATCACAAACATGGGCGCGTCCGCCGACGGCGCCGAGATCACCACCTTCTCCACGCCGTTGGCCAGGTGGGCCGACGCCGTGGCGGTCGTGGTGAACGCCCCCGTGGACTCGACCACGTACTGCGCGTCGGCCTGGCCCCACTTGATCTCGCTCGGCTTCATCTCGTTGAACACGCGGATCTTCTTGCCGTTCACGATCAGGTTCTGCTCGTCGTGCGACACCTGGCCGTCAAACACGCCGTGGACCGTGTCGTAGCGGAGCATGTACTCCATGTAGTGCGTGGGGATGAACGGGTCGTTGATCGCCACAATGTTGATCAAAGGGTTCTTCTGCGCCGCGCGCAGCACCAGGCGGCCGATGCGGCCAAAGCCGTTGATCGCCACGTTAACCGGGCCGCCCACGTTACTCGTCGGGTTCTGGCAGTTGATGATCTGCAAAAAGTCGGGCTTGAGCGACGCGCCGCCCACGAGGAAGCCGTCAATGTCCGCCTTCTGCGACAGCTCAGTCGCGTTGCCGGCCGTGACCGAGCCGCCGTAGATCACGCGCGTGGTCTCGGCCGCGTCCTTGCTCACCTTGCTCGAAAGCCAAGCGCGGATGCCCGCGTGGACCTCCTGGGCCTGCTCGGGCGAGGCCGTGAGGCCCGTGCCAATGGCCCACACCGGCTCGTAGGCGATGACCACCTTGGACCAGTCTTTGATGTGGGCGGCGTAGGCGTCGAGCTGCTCGGTGACGACCGCGAGGGTCTTGCCCGCCTCTCGGTGGGTCTTGGTCTCGCCGATGCAGGCGATGACGCCGAGGCCCTTGGCCAGCGCGTAAGCGGCCTTCTTGGCGACCACCTCGTTGGACTCGCCCTTCTCGCGGCGCTCACTGTGGCCCACGAGCGTGTATTCGGCGCCAATGTCCTTGAGCATGTCGGCCGAGGTCTCGCCCGTGAAGGCGCCGTTGCCCTGCGTCCAGACGTCCTGGCCGCTCACGCGCACGTCGCCGCGGAGCGTCTTCTTCACGTCGGCGGCGTGGATCGTGGACGGCGCGACCACAACCTCCACGCTGGACGGGATCTTGGCCGTGTTGAGCAGCCCAACGAGGTCGGTGGCCTGCGCGAGCGAGCCGTTGCATTTCCAGTTGCCGCCCACGAAGAACTTGCGCGAGCTGGAGCTCATGGCGCGCGCGTTGTTGAGCATGTGCTTGACAGCGGATGAGTTTCGGAGAGCCATGATGGTCGAGCGGAGAGGAGCGGACGAAGGGGAGAAGGAGGGGGTCTTGAGGGGAGAAGCGCAAATCCGCGAATGGAATGGAATGGCTGCTGGGCGGTGTGCGGCTCCCGAGCCGCGCGGCCAGCGGAGATCACTTTGAGGTGCGGAGGAGCTCCTCAGATTGGATTTTTAACCAATCCAACGCGACGTGTGCGTGAGAAACAAGCCAATGCGCAATCCCCAAGCAGCAGAACGGGAATATTACGCTCACATTCCGTAAGATTTGCTCTCAATGTGTGGGAATCCGATAGAAACCTCAATAGATTGCATTTCTATTCGTATAATACCGAGGAGGTTTGAGGTTTTATCTTGATGACTGCCAGCAGGTCTGCTTGGTGCAAAACCAGCTGGTGCGTGGAGATGCGCACCAAGCACCAAACTTTGTTGTCTTCCCGTCTTTGCACCACCTTGGCAGGGGATAGCTCGCCGGAATCCACTGAGCCAACAATGGCGATTACTGGTATTAGAGGTCCACGGAGAGAAAGCAAAACATCCAAACGCTACCAGTTTCAGCGGCAGTGGAGCTGGTGCTGTCTCATTCTCTGGTTGATTCTGCCGTAATAGTTGTGTTCTGAATTGCCCCTGATTCAGAAATATGGAATCCACTCATTTAGGTTATCGCATCTTCAGAATTGAACTGGATGTTGCGTGAAGGTTGTAGCAAGAGGCACAAACACGGCAATCCGGTGCAAATGTCTGTGACAGGAGCACAAGAGGTCGCTCGCTAGTGTACACGCGACTTCTCTTCGACCTTCTCGGTTTCGTGTTGTGGATGGTTCGATAACAAATAGAAGTTGATGAATCCTGCCTGGGCGATTGGAGAGCCTTCGGAATCGAGTCTGTTAAAGAATGATTGATGGTCAATTCTTGACCCTCTGATTCAGTTTGCGAGCGACGTATAACGTACAGGATCATCTTGTAGCGGATCATCTTTGCCGCGGCGCAGACAACACCACATCAGGTGGTTTAATTTGTTCAGATGTAGAGCTCTTCTCGCCGAAGCATACCACTCCACGCTCGTGCAGATGCCTCCAGACTGTTGACGCTCTTGGAACAGATATCAGATCCACTAGGCGTCTCTGGGTGGAACAGCGCGTACGCGAGCCAGTGTCCCAGGCATACCCCGAGGCATGACCGATCCCACCGTTCCCCTAGAGATATCGATCGAGGCAGCCTCTTTGCCAAGAAGATGAAATGGTTCCAGCAAACAGCCACCCCTTCGCCGCATTTGGAGCACATTTCTGCGACAGGGTGCAAACTGTGACTGCAAAGGAGAGAATCAATGACCTAAGACTCCAACTGCCGCGGGTGTATTGGAAGTAGGAGCCATCAGGCCATGTCTTGAGTAGACAACCCACCAGTGTACTGTATACCACACAGCAGGATGGAAGAGAATGAATATTTTTCGACGGGCGAAACGTGCTATTCTTACCGTTTCGAGCTTAAGTGGTAATGATCAATCTGATCCAGCTGGAAGGACGCTTCATTGCTTGGTCGTCCTCGGACCAGAGGATGAGGAAATGGTCACCCACTAATTCTACGGGATTTCCTCTTCCTCTATCGCCCAGTATACGCCCCAATCTCCACTGCTTGAGCGTGGAACTCGGTTTCAAACTGCGGCATTCCTGATCTCCGCCCGCGTTTCTGATCCAAGCAAGCTCTCCGCAGCATGAGCGCGGGCATCCCGCGCCCGCGCACGACGAGCTTCTCGCTACATATCTCCACGACTGCGACCCACTCGTCCTTTCAAAGCTCCGGGCCGTCGACCAACAGCCCCAGCAACCTCGGCCGCGTGCCGCTAGATGCGCGCGTTGTGCTCTCCAAGCGCCGCGCCGGGTACGTTCGCTTCATCGGCAAGCTCAAAAGCGAGAACGGCGAGTGGTACGGCGTGGCGCTGGATGAGGCCAAAGGTGACAACGACGGCCGATGGCTCGGCGACACGTGCTTCCAGTGCGCGGCCAACCACGGAGTTTTCGTGCGCCGTAAAGAGGTATGGCTACACTTGAACTCACGGACTCCATTCTGGCAAACACTAATCGGTAAACTGCATAGATTTTCTACGTCAAGGAGCAGCCGAGCAACCTCAAGAGCCCACCGTCGCCAGTGACGAACGACGCCAGCGAAGACGGCAGCGGCCTCGGAGGTGGCAGCAGCACGAGCAGCGGTGACAGTGTCGTGAGCCACGACTCGCACGATTCGGCTGCTACTGTGTCCCCGGTGTCAACAGCTACGTCCACAGCAACGCCCAGTCCTCTCCAGCGGACGTTCAAGAGCTTCCACCACGTGCTGCAGTCACCCGCCAAGCTGGGACAGAGCTTGCTCAGCGGTGCGTCCACCCCACCAGCGAAGCCGTCCACGCCCACACGCAGAACGCCCACGCGAGCCAGCATGATCCCCCCACCGGCAATCACGTCGGTCGCTCGACCAGCCTCCCGACATCAGTCGATTGCATGCCCGAGCCCAACCGAGCTGCGAGCGGCAGCACCTATAGCTGCCTCGTGTTCGCCCGAGAAGCACGGGTCGCCAACTTCTCAGCCTGCTTCGATCTTCGACGAGGACCACGGCTTCGCGGCCATGACGCAGGCGCTCGCAGAGCAGAACAACCTATCAACATGTACGACCACCAAGCTGCCAGCTGCTTGTCCAGTGCCACTGGCATTACCGCTGCCGCCTCAGATCGAGTCGCCGGCCAGCAGCCGGGAGACTTCACCGGCTGCCTCGCCACAGAGGAGACCGACGGCGGAGCGACGCCACTCGACCTTTGCGATGGGCACGCCAAGCACTGTGTCGTCAGCTGTGGCGACTGCGACCGCCAACGCCGTGCGTGTCGTTGACCTGGAAAAGGAGATCGGGACGATGCGCACCAACCACGAGAACGTGGTCGCTGTGCTGCGCGCGACCAACAAGCAGCACGCCGCCAACGTGTTGGAGCTGCGCGCGCAGGTGTCGGCGCTGACCGACGGCAACGGCTACTTGCAGCGCCAGCTCAGTCTCAAGAGCGCACAGCTGCAGGACCTCAAGCAATCCGAGCGGGCAGGAGACCACGAGCGTGCCGAGCTGCTGGCGCAGCTGGACGCGCGCGGCGCCAAGATCCAGCAGCTGGAGGCCGAGATCGATACGCTCAAGAGCGACTTCCAGACGGCCACGGTGGAGAAAGAGAGCGTGCTGGTCCAGATGCAGAAGGAGTTCCAGGCGCGGCAGCAGCGCGACCGCGAGCAGGTGCGGAAGCTCCGTGAAGATGTGGTCTCTCTGGTACGTAACAAGTCTACTGGACAAACCTTTTGTGTGGCGCGCTATCTGTAAATTAACGGGGTGGTGGATCCTTTGTATGAACAGTGCAATGCGCGCAACGCGCTCCAGGCAGAGCTTCAAGACACGAAAGAACTGAGTTTTTTCTTTTAAGAACTCTCGTGCCGCCGTTGTTTGGTGAGGTGGGGCTTGCTAATCAAGAACACTTTT
Source organism: Pythium dissimile (assembly GCA_023336445.1). NCBI lineage: Eukaryota > Oomycota > Peronosporomycetes > Pythiales > Pythiaceae > Pythium > Pythium dissimile. Next base: position 6,961 of record JAADWZ010000679.1, read on the forward strand.
TTTTCCCCCCTCAACATCCAAGAAACTCTGCCCTCGCTCATACACTATGAACCCGTCTAAAAAATACCTACGACTACTACTACCCACAAACATCCACCTCGAAATTAGTCGTCGTCCTCGGTGCTGCTCGTGCTCTCGCCCTTGTGCGAGGCCTTGCCGCCGCGGACCTTGAGGCTCGCCTTCTTGCGCTTCTCCTTGCGGCGCATGTTGCGCAGCCGCTTCTGGTCCTCGGACAGCGTCTTCTTCTTGAGCGACATGCCGTTGGCGAACGTGATGTGCTGCACTTCGCCGCCCGCCGCCGTCGTGGTCGTGACCGTGGAGGCCACCGCCAGCGGATCCGCTGTCGAGGCCGCAGTCTGGGCCTTGCTCTTCTTCTTCTTCTTCTTGGGCGATGACGACGGCGACGTGGCCGTCGTCGTACTAGTCGCAGGCGCTGGCTCGGACGCTGCCACGAGCGGCTCCTCTACTACTGCTGGGATAGGTTCCTCCACCACTGGCGTTGCGACAACTCGCTCTTTGCTTTCTTCCACTGCGACGACCGGCTCCGCTACGACCACCGGTGCCTCCTCCGTCTTGGCATCCTCCGCGGCGCTCACCTCCTCGTCCGCTGGCTCCACCACGCTACTCTCCTCCTTCTTTGGCTCCTTCACTGCAGTCTTCGCGTCGATTGTCACCTCCTCCTCCGCAAGAGGTTTGGTCTCTTCTACGTCGGCCTCCTCCTCCTCCTCTACCACTGCCTCCTGCTCTGGCTCAACCGCAGCCTGCTCCTGTTTCTGCTCCTCCACCACCTTGGCCGCCACGAGCTTGGCAATCGGCGCCTTCACCGGCTCGTCCACGCTCGACTCGGAGGTCTCGGATCCGGCCTTCTCGTCCACTGCGGGCGTATTGGCGGCCACCGCGAGCAGCTCCTCCAGCACCACGCGCAGCTCCGCCGCGTACTCGCGCTTGGCGAGATGCGCGAGTGCCGCGACCAGGAACGCGTCCAGCTGCGGCTGGCGCTCCGCTGGCGGCGGGGACCAGAAGAAACCGCCCTTCTCGGGGAATTTGAATTCGAAGGACGCGTCCGCTTCGACCAATTTGGTGTACGCCGCCAAGAACGTCGAGTACCGCAGCGCGAGCGAGTAGCGCACGGCGTCGCGCGCGACCACCTCGGTCGTGTAGGTCACCGGCGAGCTGCTGGAGAAGCCAACGACGCGCGCGGTCAGAGTGTCCATGGTGTCAGGAAGAGTAGGTCGATAGAGTGTGGGGTGGAGACTGCGAGTCAGAAGATAGAGTGCCGTCCGATTGGAAACGGATCGCAACCACTCGACCGACGTCCGCTGTGGAACGCAGAGGAGCGGAGCGGAAGAAAGCGGAGACGAGGGAGATGGGAGGACCAAAAAAACAATAGAGGAGGAGGAGGAGGAGGAGGGTGGAACGAAAAAAAAAGATGCCGCCGAACTGGCGACGGGAGAGAGGCAGAAGGAAAGTGCCCGCAATAACCGGCGCGATTGTGCGCGATTCTGGAAGCAATCACTCTGTGAGCGAATCACAACCGCCCGCTTTGCGCCAGCAAACAGTGGCTTGGCTGCCGCTGGGCTGAAGGCTGCAGCAAAGAGACACAGAGCGGGCCTGTTTCGTGTGCGCAAGTGCGTCCGATCCTTGCCAGCGGACCTCTTCATTCATTCCACTTCTTGGTGCTGTGACGCAGGGCAGCCACACGTCGCACGGTTCGAAACCGATCAAGAAACCGGTTATTTCGAATGTTTTCGGTCTGAATACTTGTGTATATCAGTAGATGAAATCGAGTCAGAGGTCGAATTGAGCAACTCGGTCGCATTTTGCGGCCTCCTGGCTCGGGACTCCCGATATTATTGCATTCGAAGCTGTCACTACAAGAGCCGACCCCTTCACATAGATACTTATAAACGTGGATTTAAGTACTCAGTATCCGGTCGCAGCTGGTCTCAAATAGCGGGGTTCAGGAAGAGAAAGAAAGACAAGCAGGAGCTGTGTGTTTGCGTCGTCAACGTCTCACTTGATGGGAAAAAAAAATATCGGCGCCGTCCTTCACTGAACCCCAACTCAGCTCACATCTGGTTACAGGTAGATTTGTTGGGATGGTCGAACGTGGGCGCCTACGCGTTCTGGATCCAACCAGACGGGTCACAGTCAACTTCAAGCTGCTTCCCGACAGTCGTTCAAGTCTCTGGCGGGTCTATCGAATCCACGTGCGCCAACGCCAACGAAACAACATTGGACTGATGCTATTGTAATGACGAGATCGGTCACTGCAAAAACCGAATCCTCGCAACAGAAACCATTTCCTGTTTGATCGAGAACGCTTGTGTTCCTGCTCTAATCTGCTCCATCAACGCTTCTACATCCTATGCTAGTGGTTCGAGTATATTTAATTGGCTGAAACTACTACCAGTAGGTTTTGATTCGCTAAAAATACTATCAATTTGTCTCGAAATCAGTGGAGTTGCTTGTCTTGCCACGCGGCTGGTTCAGTACGGTGATGGAAGGACGGAGAGGAGCAACAGTTCGCCTCGCTCAAGCGACTCCCGAAACAGCGCGCTGGAGCCAATATTTTTCTACGCCAACACCTCAAAAGACATAGTCTCACCCACTTCGTGCTCTCGCACGCACGAGAATCATGCCGTCATTGCATGTCCCTCCCACCTGTTTGTCTACATGGGTTTTCCAAAAAGAAAGTCAGTTCAACCCCCTTTAAGGCCCATGCCATGGCCCATGGAGCCCGAGTAACCCACCGCCCCCACTTGATTGCTCTTGATGGCGTTCGGCGGCAGAACATGCCCATGCAGCTCCCTAGGAGCGCGAACGATGTACGATCGATGCATTCGTCTACGTACCACTTCAAGATCGCTCCAACGTGGCAACGTGGTCAGAGCGATGTTGCCCCATGCCTCACTTCAATTTATTATGTTCGCCATATGTTTCACCTCAGTTGCAAAAAATAATTATGTTGCACTGAAGTTGCACGTCGAGTCGCCAAGAAGGGTCTGTGGGAGCTCCTCCTCTCCCTCCCCCCACCGTTGCGACCCCATTGAGTAATCCGTCAACAGGAGACCGCCCGCCATCTCTCCGTGAAAGATGAAGCCCACGACCGCCACACAGCGAGACGACGCGTCGGCGTACGCCCTCCATGAGGAGGAGTCCTCGTCGGCCGTGCGCCGCAGCGGCTCGGGGCTCGAGTCGCCGCTAGTGCAGCGCCACGCAGCGACGCGTAGTTCCTCGACGCGTGGGTACCAGCCGCCCAATACGCCCGGCGCCAAGGCGCTCAACATGCCCGTGCCCACGACGCGCATCATGGACCGCGACCAAGCGCATGAACGCTCCAAGGGCCGATGGAAGTACGTTGTTTGGGTAGAATTGCGAGCATTTTGGATTCTCTTCTGATGCGGTTATGTGTGCTTTCCGACAACAGCATTCGTCGGCAAAAAGTCGACCACTACTGGAAGCTGTACCTGCAGGACCCGTTCCACTCGCTGGTCAACATGCGGCTGAGCAAAGTCACCGGTATCCTCATGACGTTGGTACGTAGTGGGCGTGATTTCCTTGATTGTGCTGCAATGGTCGTAGTAACGCTTCTGTTCTGTTGATATTTTGTTTGTTTGTTTTGGTTAGTACGTGTTGGTCCTGCTCTTCTTCGGTCTGCTGTACAAGGTGCCGGACCCGGACGTGTGTAAAACTGCCGTGTACACGCATCTCGACGCATTCGGCTTCTCCGTCTCAACCATGTTTACCATTGGTTTCGGCACCAACGGCGGCGACGTGTTTTTCGGTCAGTGCATGTCGATGCAAGTGCTGATCACGGCGCAGTCGCTCGTGTCCGTGCTGCTCAACGCGTTCGTTATCGGCGTGATCTTCCAGCGCGTCGCTCGAGCGCAGTCGCGCGCCAACACGATTGTGCTCAGCAGCACGGCAATCGTGCGGCGCATCCGAGGCAACCTGTACTTTATGTTCCAGGTCTGCGAGATGCGCAAGCACCAGCTCGTGGAGGCCCACGTGCGCCTCTACGCCATCCGCCACGACTTTGAGTACGGCCAGCCGTACTACTTCCAGTCGTACCCGATGCGCATCCAGCACCCGGACGACGAGATCAACGGCATGATGTTGCTCGCGTTGCCGTCGATCGTGGTCCACCGTCTCGACCGGTGGAGCCCGTTGATGCGTCCGAAGAATAGCCAGAGCTGTGGCTTCCACCACAACCCAGCCGAGGAGTACATGTTCCCAGAGGTCATCGCGCGCCAGGCCGATGCCGACAACGGCGACCGTGACTACTCGGTGAACAACCCTCGCAGCCAACTTTGCAACAGCTGCCGCTGCAATCTCGTGGGCGAGCAAGGGACCGCGCCGCCTCCGGAAGGACAATCCCACGAGACGATCATCGAGGATATCAAGAAATACTGGGAGGAGTCACAGGTACGCTTTACGTGGGTCATCGTCATAGTTATTTCTGGTGGGAGACTCACACTGTGTAATTTCTTAAATCGGAAGATGGAGATCGTGGTATTACTGGAAGGGATCGACGCCGTCACGTCAGCCACGATCCAGGTGCGCCACTCGTACAAGCTGGAAGATGTTCGGTTCGACCACCGCTTCGAGAACTGCGTGGACGTGGATCATGCGACGGGCGGTGCGGTGATCGATTTCAAGCGCTTCCATGAGACCCACCCAGTGACTCCCAACGCTAACATCGCCGGCATGAGCTACTAGAGGGGGGCAGGTGAATAATTTCCGCGTTGTACTGTAGAGGAGATAGACGAGAGAGTACACGAAAATCGTTGCATAGAATTGGAATATCGAGACGAAACCAAGATACTGTATTAAATATTACAAAATGCTTGATCTCGAAGATCTCTACAGAACCACTCGAAACTTTGAAAGGGGGGGAGGTGAATGAATCATGAGTCACAAAGTGAATTGCTTGCTTAGAAGTGTCAAGTTGACACTTCCAAGATTGCGGATTCCGTCCAAAGTTTCAGAATTTGGGTCACTCAGTTCCGGAGATAAACCACAGTTTGCCGGCCGGGCGTATTTTCGGACGGATTCTAAGACCCAGATATCGAGTTTGACCTTGGATTAGTATGAGCAACACAAGAAAACCTTCACTGCATGATAAAACTCACCGCATATTCCAGTATTATGACGGTCTGTCACCCAGCGATAGAAAACCGACCTTGAAAACTCGTCGGAAAGGTCGAAGTCTTCTTTCACAAAGAATCCTTATTTTTAAATGTTTTTTATCGTATTGAGCATTTCGAATGAAAGATGTTTTCCCAACGACTGGATTACGGGTGACTCTTCCAATCCTCCCATCTGTGAAATTTCAAACCGCGTGGGCACTCTGTGCCACAAAGGGATACGGAATTTCCTGGACGTTTCGGTTTCGGTTTCCAACCAGTACTGTAGTTCGAATTGGACGCAGAATCGTCATTGTAATTCCGAACAACACGTGTTCAGAATAATCACAAATCTGAAAATGGTCCCCAACCGAAGGCACTGGTTCAAAACATTCGAGTCAAATTGCTCGAGAGTTGAACGTGATCGCGAGACTTTCAATGTGCAGCTGAAATGGATGCTGTCTGCAGTTCAATCACCCTCACAAAGAGTGCAAAACGTTATGATGCAGATCACCCTCGCAAAGATTACAGCATAATACTGCACGGCGATCGAGCTGGTCGTGATTGTTTCGAGAAAAAAAAGGTTTGTTTGCCCATATTTGCAATGGCTGTAATGATCCCAGCGTCCATGTGATACAGTACAGCTATTTGAACTTCTGCAAAGAGAAAGCGGTATTCAATGTGCGTAAAGTATTTGATCGCCGAGATTGAATTTTACCCGAGTGTTACAGCTTGACTGGACTCAATCTTTTCCGTCCATATCGTTGTCAGTGCGACGCCAGACTGACAGTATTGCCGTAAATACTCTCCATTCTGATGCCTACCAAGTTTCCCCGTTTACGTAGCAGCCTTTCTACTCAAAAACATTGAAAAGGGGCGAAGGGGTTGAGTTGAGATATTCGAAGCCAATAATCACAACTTCCACAGTCAAGAACTAAATTATAGATCAGTTGTAGCTCACCAGCGAACTTGGCAGCGATTGGCTCAAGGGGTTCAGTGGACTTCGTCTACCAGGGTGTTGCGCAGCCCAAATGCAACCCACTGATAACCAGCAAAATGTGTTCCAATAGTCTAGACCGCGACGTCAAAGTGGGACGTGATGGCATTGCGGCACAGTGAAGGAAAGAACAACAAGAGTGGTTCTCACGGTTCGCAAGTAGGTAAAAGTAGGCAAAACTAGCCAATGAGAGCGTACCTTCAGGATACCTGCGACGTCTTTTTTTTCACATATTTGCCTCCAACGAAAATCGCTGAAGGTACGCAGGCAAATCTGTAGGTATCTCTGATTGGCTCAATTTTCCATGATTCAATACCTTGGCTTGGGCACTATCCGATCCCAACTTGTGAATCTTGTTCCTGGAAAATGAAAGCCGCAGAGCAACATGAGAATATCTGCAGGCAAACAGAGCCTCACAGTTGGAAGGTTGTAGGCACGCTCTGATTGGCTAGTTCTAACTACCTGCAAAGTATCTACCTGCGAACCGTGAAAACCACTCTTAGTGGGCTTCTTCCCGACTCAATGAACTGTTGACAGTGGGAATCCAGGCAAGAGTCTTGTATTTGGAAAGAAATAGACAATATTTACCCTAACCCGTAAGAAAGGCACACGTCCCCGATTCTGGTCAAAGAAAGGGCGAAGGACGTGAAACATAATATAGCCCTCTATTTGTATTACTGCCTCTTTACGAAACTGGCCCAAAATACGCTCTCTGGTTGTTTTATCTCCTCATCGTTTCCTGGTACCTGTGTAATCGTATCTCCCGACCCTCGCATTTCTTGAAATAAAAACCGAGGATGAAGAGGATTCGAAATTTCTTACACTCCCGCCATAGTGAACTCAAGATAGTTGAAGCGGTGGAAATCAATTTCCACCTTCTTTCCTTCACCTCGTGTTTGCGTCTCCCCGACCGACCGACCTTTGTTTCCCCAACTTCACAACCACCATCCACACAACACAAAATTACTTCCAGAGAGGGCGCAGATTATTTCTTCGTTCTCCGCGTTCGCCATCACCGCGCCGAACCACAGCGTCGAGGTGAACAGACTTCTTGGACGCTCGGCTTCTCCGCTCCGCGTGATTAATATCCTCTCCTGTGGTCCGCTCCGCCACTGCGTGACTC
>JAADWZ010000068.1:0-89268 GCA_023336445.1 Pythium dissimile
CCCAACGTGCCGTGGCCAAGGCTCGCCGCGAGGCCATTGAGCGCTCCAAGTCGTCTCGCTTTTAGTGAGAGGCAGGCCGCCAAACAGTACATTCCATAGATCTGTAGAAGTAAAAGTAGGAAAATCCCTCGTTTATAAGCAGTTGCACGAATATTTTGCCGCCTTAGTTGGTTTGTTCTTGAATGGCAAACGTGAGCTCTCGTCCGTGATTTCCAGCACCAGACTGGAACACATCAACCAAATGAGGCCAGGAGCGTTTGTCCAACTAAGCTGCCCTGTGACCTTTCTCTCCTCCTCTTGTCTTCGTCATTGACCCAACTCGCTGGCTGCTCAATGAGCTTGTGGCGCATCAACGCTGTCCGCATAGATCAAATCAGCAATGGAAGGAGGTGGCAGATACGCCGCCGAGTGAATGTATGGGTGGCGTGGCGATGATAGCTGCAGCACGAGGATGAGAACCGTGCTGGTGCCGGTCGGGGCAGCTGGTGGCAAATTTGATCGGATCCTAAGCAGAGTCACCAGCACGATCTGATCAGTGGGACGGACGATCAGAGTGAGGTACTAGCTCGCGTCCGGGACCGGTGGCCAGGTCTTGCGCTCGCTCAGTCATCTCAGAAGTTTCGGTTTGCAATTGCATATCACGCTGCTTACTGCCGCGGGTCTTCTTCGAGACGCACGAACGGGATCAATGCCTCATACAGGCTTTCGAACGCATACAAACCTAGTTGGCGTCTGAGACGGATATGTCGAGCTCGTGCGGTGTCAAGGACTGCTAGGCGGAGAGCAGCTTTATGGAGTGAAATGAAAGGTCGCCGACCATTTGCTGCTGCGTGTGCTTGTGATGCAGAACGCTAGGTTCACACATGACACATATGTGCAAGACCCCACTCCATGGCGGCGCGTACCATCACAAGCTGTCGCCCGCAACGGACAGACGTTTGGATGAGGCCGCCTTCGGCATCTCGCTCTCTGCTCTGGCAGGCGGCATGGTCCCGTGGTCGTCGAGGTCGGTGCGCCACCGAAGCGGCCCTCCATGACAGGGTCGCTCATTGTGCCTTAGCCGCACAGTCGTCTGTGATCACGAATGATGCCTCTGGGGTCGCAAATACAGCCGCCCCGTTGCATCTTCGACTGCACCCAGAAGAGCAACCGGGATGACGGTATAATGACCTGGTACTCATTCGTTCATTGGCCAATATTATAGATTGAAAACGGATAACTACCAATCCAATCACTCGAACCGTAGATCCCGCTCTTTTCCAGTTGGTTCAAAAAACAAAAAAGAGGAAATGGAAGAAGCCGCTTCGTCGCGGGACTGGAGCGCGCCGCTCAAGCTCCACGACGCGGACTCGTGGCGCCTCCCCGACTGGGAAGAGTACTCAGAGAGTGGAGGAAGCGCATGGACGGACGACCCACGCGACTCGGACGCCGACAGCGATGCTAGCGCCGCCGCTCTGCGCGTGCCTCGCTCGCCTCCGATGGCATCGCGCCCGTCGCTCACGACGTCGACAGCGCGCCTGCTGCCGCTCCAAGTGAAGGATCTGCGCGCGCTGCACTTGCGCTTCGCGAAGGAGAGACAAGAGGCGGTGGTGGCGGCCAGTGAGCCCAACGAGCAGACGACGGCAATTACGACGCAGTTAGAGAGCGTGCGCGAGCAGCTACGCGAGTTTCAGCAGCAGTGGCAGGCGCAGACCGAGAAGGCGCCGCATCTGCAACAGCAGCAGCAAGAGCAGCCGCAAGAGACGGCAATGGCGGTGCGATTTGCGAGTGGTACGCTGCGGTTCGACATGGCGGTGCAGACCGACGTGGCGTTCAACGACGACGCGCTGCGCCAGTGGCTCCACCTGATCACCCAGAAGATGGAGGTGCTCACGACCAGTTTCCACGGCGACACGACGCAGCTGCCGCTCAAGTACCCGCTGCAGACGCACCTGGGTCTCCCGGTGCGTTTCAGCCAGTCACTGGCGAGCGGAGACGAGAGCGAGTCGGTCGCGAATTGGCACGTCGGTGGCAACTTGAAGACGCTCGTGAGCGAGTCGACGGCCGAGCGGCTGCTGGATCTGGAGCGCGCGGTCGCTTGTCTGGCCACCGCGACTCGCCAAACCACCACTCGCTACGTCGAGTACTTTGAGAAGATCGTCGTGCAGATCCAGGAGCTCCACCAGCACCGGCTGCGGCAAGTGGTCGACGAGTCGCTCGAGGAGATGAAGAGCCAGCGGTCCAAGTATAAAAGGCGTGTCGAGCAGCTGGAAGTGGAATGTGGCGCGGTGCGTGTCACTCGTGCATGCTGTTGTTGACGGTGAGGGAGTTACTGTCAGCTGACCGATCATTTCGCATTTTTCTGTAGGCGAGGGAAGAATTGACCTCTCCTCAGCAAAACACTGCAGCTGCTGACCAGTTGGACGACGTCGACCAAGGCAAACGCGACGTCAATGTCAACGCACGCCAAGCAGAGTGGGAGAGGGAACGACACGCTCTGCTTGCGGAGATGGCGCGTTTAGAAGGCGAGGTGTCAACCGCCCACGCCGCTCAAGTCGCGTCAGAGACTCGTGCGGAGCAAGCGCGCCAGCAACTCGAGCACATGACGTCGCTTCTGGAGGCGGCACAACGCAACGCGCAAGAAGTGGCAGCGATCTCAGTGCAGAAAGATGAAATACTCCATCAAGTGGAAGCGCATGCCAGCGGAGAGAATCAACGACGCGAAGAGATGGTCACGCGTCTACGCGCCGAGCTGTTGAAAGCTGAGCGAGCCGTGCAGACGAATAAAGCTGAAGCGGAGCGGAGACTTAGAGACGTAGAAGATGCGGCAAACAAGAGCCACGTCGAAGAGTTGAACCAGCTCCACCGAAAGTATCAAGCCGAGATCGACGACCTCATGAAAGCGTGGCATGAAAAAATGGAGCAGGCGCAGGAAACCAAGAGACTCGCCCCTGCGGCTGTTTGCGTAGACCAGCAAGTGCAAACCAGCGACGCGCTTGCGGATTCTTCAGCCACAACAGACGAGCGGATCGCTCGACTGAAGAAGCGATGCAAGGCGCTTGAGAGCCTTCTCGACAAGAAGTTTGAAGACAGCTCGGCTGCTTCGATTGCGTCGATGGATTCCGCCGTATCCGGCCGGTGGTCTCCGCGCTCGGAGACCAGACACGCACAGGAGAGCTGGGAGGACATGCGCAGTCGAACGCTGCCGTTGACCTTGTCGCTTGAGAGCTCACTGGACGATACGTACGCGTCCAGCTTCCCAGTCCACGCGCCTTCTCGAGACCTCCTCAAGCAGTCCGTTCGAGAGGCGTGGGACTCTCGCGTCTCCCACGGCGAGAGCTCGTCCAATCGGTCGCTGCGATCGGACCACGGGTCTATATCGGCTGCCGCAGCGATTCCGGCATCAGGTTCTGATGCGCCGTCAACAGAATCGATGCTGGCGCTGGTGCGCAAACTCGAAACCCTCGCGTCGTCGACGCATTCCGGTCTGCAGCCCGACGAAGAGCCAGCTCTGAGCGACATTTCCACGCCCAAGCGCAAACCTTCGCTCGCGTCGCGACCATCGAGTGCTTCGTTAATGAGGAAACCGGGATGGGCGGCAAAGTCCGGAGCGCGGTCGCCAGGTTCGTACATTGCACCGATGCATTCGCTCAAGGATCCAAGGCAGCAACGCCAATGCGGAAATCATGGTGACAGCAAGGTGTCAGCAGCAGGAGGACAGTCAGCGAAGCTACCGACTGCACGTCAACATCGGTCTGCATTCAAGTAATTCGCGTCCGATAAGACGGTCTCATGACCAACTCAGCCGATCAAGTACTAGGACTAGTTCTGGATGGATCTTATGGTGCAGACGCGTCAACATGCCGACCGGCCAGCTTTCGCTTGGGAAAGGCGTGTGGGAAAAGTTCCTTCAACTGTCACTTCAAAGTCACGTTCGACCCAAGTCCGAAATCGAGGACGAATTGCGGCGTCATTGCTGGCTCTTCCTTCAGCTACTACGATGGATCGGGACCTTCAGCATGGCGCAACGCATCTCGCGCGCGATTCTTTTGCTGGGTCTGTCGCCTCGATCGACGACGAAAGCCACGTGACCCCGGAAAAAGCGGCGACACTGAACTTCACGGAAGTGTCCACACCGAAACCACACGCGAGCAAAGACGAGCCAACCAAGTTCGACGCGGTCAAGAAAGGGAGTGCTGTTGACCACCAGGACGACGATTCAGCGCTCGCGGAAGAAGGGTTTCGTGGCGGTGCACTGCGTTCTGGCGAGGTCCCTGACCTGTTCAGTCGCAAGTACATCGGTCTGCTCGTCCAGTATGCTACCATCGGCCTGCTCTACGGCGCACTGCCGCGCACGGTGTACCCGTTTCTGAACAACTATCTGCGCATGAACGGCTACCAGACGCTCTCGGCTCGTGTGCTGCTGGCACTTCCGTGGTCGCTCAAGGTGTTGATTGGCATCGTTTCGGACTGTTTCCCGATCTGTGGCTCGCGCCGACGAGCCTACATGGTGGTCGGGTGGCTGCTCTGCTCGGCGATGTTGCTCGTGCTTGTCACCTCTGACCAGGGCGATCCCTACTACGTGGATCGATCGCTGCGCGGCCAAGATCTGACCAAGATCCCAAAGGCGCAGCTGGAAGGACGTGTCAACTGGGACGCCCCGCACCGCGGCGCGCTCTACATCGTGGTCATGATGCTCGCGAGCTGTGGGTACACGGTCGCGGACGTGGCCTCCGACGGCCTCGTGGTGGAATTCGCGCAGCGTGAGCCGCAGCACGTGCGCGGCAACATCCAGTCGACGATTTACCTGGTGCGAAGCGTGTTTATGATCGGCTCGGCGCTGCTCGTGGGCATCGGCATGAACGGCGAAGACTACGGCGGCAGTTTCTCGTGGTCGTTGTCCATGTCGCAACTCATGCTCATCTGCTGCGTGCTCAGTCTGCTGGCGGTTCCGGCCGCAGTCTTCTGCATCGCCGAGCCGGCGGTGGTGGCCGGTGTGACGCTGCGCGCCTACATGAAGCAGTTGTGGGCGTTGCTGCAGAACAGCGCGATGCTGCAGGTGATGGCGTATCGCTTTTTCAGCGGCATCTTTGAAGGGTTCACGGTCACCGCCAGCGACCCGATTCAGCGGTACTGGGCCAAAGTGCATCCGCTCAACGAGAGCCTGTTCAGCGTGCTCGGGCTCGTCGTGTTCAGCGCGGCGCTCTATTTCACCAAGCGGCGCGGGCTCCAGTGGAACTGGCGCACCGTGATCGCGAGCACGCTCGTCAGTGTACTGTGCGTGGACGTGGTCGTGGCGGCGCTGACCATCTGGGACGTGGTGCGCTCGCAGTGGTTTTGGCTGGGAACGCCGATCCTGGAAGAGCTGCCGGCCGCGATGAACTTTCTCGTGTCCACGTTTGTCGTGGTCGAGATGGCCGAGCTGGGCAACGAAGCCGCCGTGTACGGACTGCTCACCACGATCTCGAACCTCTCGAGCCCGTTCGCGTCGTGCATCTCCAAGAACGTGAACGCGCTCTTCGACGTGTCGGTGGATGACGTGATCACAGACTCGACCCACGTGCGCTGGCAGGTGACGTACACGTTTCTCATCGCATACCTGATGAAGCTGCTGTCGCTGCCCTGGCTCGTGCTGCTGCCGCGTCAGAAGCAAGAAACGCAGGAACTGAAGAAGCGCGCGTCCTCGTGCTTTATGGGCGGCGTGGCTGCCGTGGCGGTCGGCGTGTTCGCGCTTGCATGGTCGATCACGACCAACTTGCTGTCAGTGTTCGCGGCCACGGCGTGTCTCAAGGTCGCCGGCGGGCGCGGCTGCTAAGATCCAGGTCTACAACGTGGTTAGTTGGCTCTCTCTTTGGTGATTTTTGTTTGTAGGTCTTTCTTCTTCTATTTAAGCTCATCAATACGACACTCATTTTCTCATCATGCCCTCTCGCTGAGAGTCCGACTCAAGCACCTCTCTCTCCCTTTCCAGCCCGCCAGCCACCAGCTCTAGTGCTTCATAGCCGTGAGGTACGCTTTCCAGCCCATCGCGTCCATCTTGACGATCTTGTCGTCCACTTCGGTCTTCTGCGCCTCGAGAAACGCCTCCATCGCGTCCAAGTACTTGCCGCCGAGCATGCGCACAGCCAGCAGACCGGCGTTGGTGGCGTTGCCGATCGCGACCGTCGCCACGGGCACGCCGCGCGGCATCTGCACGATGCTCAGCAGCGAGTCCTCGCCGTTGAGGGTGCTGGTCTTGACCGGCACGCCCACCACGGGCAGCGGCGTGAGCGCCGCGATCATGCCCGGCAAGTGGGCGGCGCCGCCCGCGCCAGCGATGATCACTTGCAGCCCGCGGCGGTACGCGGTCTGCGCGTACTCGTACATGCGGCCGGGCGTGCGGTGCGCCGAGACGACGCTCAGCTCGTACGGCACGTGGAACTTCTCGAGCATCTCGGCAGCGGCCGCCATGGTCGGCAGGTCCGAGTCCGAGCCCATGACGATGCCCACGAGCGCCGGCGCCTTGGCGAGCCCGGCGTTCTGGGCGATCAATGGAGAGATGGCATTTGCACGCTCCACGAGCTGCTGCATACTGGTGGCGACGAGCGTGTAGTGGCCCAGCTTGCGGCCGGCGCGCACTTCCTTCTTGCCGTAGTGGTGCGGCGTGGCGCCAGGTACGTAGAGACACTGGCGCAGGTCGGCGTAGCTCTCGGCTTCGTCAGCCGATTTGGAGCCCAGCACGTTGACCATGAGCGAGGCGCTGACCGCCAACTCACAGCCGCCGAGTGGAAGCCCGCACACGGCGCGGAGATGCTGTTCGAATTGGTCCGTCTCACAGGCCTCGATGGTGTAGTGGCCCGAGTTGTGCGGCCGCGGTGCGATCTCGTTGAGCAGTACGTTGTTCTCCTTGGTGAGGAAGAGCTCCACGCCGTAGATGCCGTTGCCGTTGAGCTTGGAGATGGCCGTGAACGCCATCCGCTTGGCCTTGGCGTACGTCTCTTGTGTGATCTGGGCAGGCGCGAGCACCGTGTCGCAGATGCTGTCCTTCTGCGTGGTCTCCACGACCGGGTACGCGCGCACGTCATCGCCCGACTTGACCACCATCACGGCGAGCTCCTTGGTGAACGGGACCCACTTCTCGGCGTACAGCATGGCGCTCTGTCCGCCTTTGACGCCGAGTTTGGCAAACGCGTCCTCAATGTCGCTCGCTTGGGAAACGACAGCGTTGCCCTTGCCGTCATACGCAAACAACCGCGACTTGAGCATGTACGGGTACCCGAACGCCTTGCTGACAGCCATAGCGTCCTCTACGCTCTGCACGATCTGGAAGGGCGCGACCGCGACGCCGTCCACGGCGCTGAAGAACTGCTTCTGCGTGTACTTGTCCTGGATGAGCTTGATGGTCGCGGGCGACGGGTGGACGGGCACGTCGAGCGTGTCCAGAAACGTCGCGTTCACGTGCTCGATCTCGACCGTGAGCACGTCGCACTCACGCGCGAGCGCCGCGATGTCCTCTTCCTTGGTGAAGCTGCCGGCGATGGCCCTGACGCCCAGCTGGCCAGCGGGCGACTCGCTGCCTTGTGGGTCCAACACCACGAGCGTCACGCCGAGGCGGTGCGCGGCCTGCACCATCATGCGGCCAAGTTGGCCGCCGCCCAGCACGCCCACGACGGGCGGCGCGTCACCGCGAACAGTCTTGAGCACCGGCATGTTGGTGGAGGAGCAAATGGGTTCGTAGATCTCAGCTGCAGGTGTGGTAAGTCCCAATGTGCGGTGCCGCACGACCAGTCGACCACGATGTTGGAGAGGAGCTCTTCGTCTGAGTCGGCTGTCTGGCTCAGAAATTGCTCAGAATATCTGATAAGGTCAGCGCATGACCAATCAAAACAGCGGGAACTAGATCATGTGTACCACATGCATTTGCCTAAATTCATTGAGCTATGAAAAGACCAAGCTCGTCTCCCGCCGCAGCTCACCGCTCGTCGACGAGTCGCCTGCGATGCCACGCCAAGTCCGTGGCGCCGACGCTGCGCCTGCTTCAGGTCGTCGACGACTTGAAACCGTACGCGCACTTGAACCGCGAGGCGCAGACGCGCGCGTGGAACCGCGTGCAAACGGCCGTGTGGGGCAAGAAAGAGAGCAAATTCGACGTGCGCCGCCGCTTTTTCGAGCTCGTGGACCAGCGCAACGCCGGCTCGTCTGTCACGGGCAGCAGCGGCGATGGGAAGTGCACACTCGTGTCCAAGCTGGTGGAGGATGTGAAGCGCTACGAGCGCATCGGGTGTTTGTCGAGTTCCCAACGATCAAAGGAAGAAGAGGCGGAGGCTGAAGAAGCGCGGGTTACACGGGCGACGACGCGCAAGCACCAGTGCAGCGACGCCGAAGAGGATGAAAATTCCACCAACGCGCCGGCTCGCGGCCGTCAGAAGACGGCGAAAGGCTTGGTCGCCACCAAGACACGAAAGCGAAGCAGCAGTGCGATCGACCTTGCGAGCGATGGACTGTTCATCGACTTGGTGGTGATGCTGCAGCCGCATCTCACGCCCGACAGCGCGCAGAGCGACGTGCGCTGGGCTCGCATCAGCCAGCAGCTCCTGACGCAAGACTGGCCACGCTCGCTGAAGACGCGGATCTTAAAGATTCGCTTCACTTTCCTTCAGCGCGTGCTGCAGTCGCCCGACTACAACGAGCACCAGCGGCTGCTCACTGGCGTGATGCGAGCCAAGCTGGAAAAGTACTGCGCGCGCGTCAAGCAGCAACAAGAGTGCGACCAACAGCGCTCGACAGCGGAGGAGCTGGTGCAAGATCACGGGGAACAAGAGGACAGTAACATCGAGATCGAGAGCATTGAGAACCTGCTCGCCGACCAGCACCTCACCACAGAAGAGGAGATTAAGACGAGCGAGGTCGCCACCTAGCAGCCCACGCGGTCGGCCGTGAAGAATGCTCACCATCCCAGCTGCCCGTATCGTCAACTCCGTGATCGTCTTGCGCCGGCGATGGAGAACGAGGCGCTGATCGCGCTGCTGTCGCACATGGAGAAGCACCTGCACGAGGAGGCGATGGAGCGCGCGCAGTTGCTCAAGGTCGTCGCGGCGCGCATACCGCCAGACGCAACGGGCCAGAACTGAGCCAGTCGTCGACGATAGCGTCGCAGCGAGCGCATTGCATGGACGGGCTGGGGTTGTCCACAGTAGGCAACTTTTGATGATGTGAAATTGTTCTGGGTTTTAAGGCATTGCAGTGCTGCCGTTGTTTTAGGCAATTTCGTTTACAAACGCTCTGAGCGTGTCTTTTGCAATCAGCGCCAATGCCGAGATTCGCCACAAGCCACACTACTACAAGTGGAGCGGGGCTGGAAGCCAAGTCCATGAATGACCAGGGGCTCCCCCTGGTCAGAACCACCGCAGCGGCGGCTAGGAGCGCCAGAGGCGACGTCGACAAGACGAAGTATTCGCTGATGGGCGCTGGAGCAGGCGGACTGATGATCGCTATGGCGGAGCAGCTGCAATTCTTGATTGCCCTTGGGCGTGTCGACACTGTTGGCCACGGTCCAGCTGAGTTTCAGAAAATTTGCACCAAAAGCTCTCTCGTTACATCAATACACTACACTTCTTAGCACACAAAATGTTCTAAACATACTTAAATACCATCAATGCTGCCCTCCCCCATCAACATGAGTGCGAAAATTCAATGTGATTACGGCAAACGGCAAGAACTTCAACCAACAGCATCCGCTCATCCAGTAGACCAGCAGATGAGCAGCTCATCAGGCCAGTCAGACCCCCCCCTCCCCCCTCTTTCTGTTCTCCAGCTCATTTCCCAAATCTATACTTAAATCAAACCATCAATCGAATGACCGACGACGCGCGCGTGTTCCCGCCAGCGTTCGAGTGGGGCGTCGCCACGGCCGCGATCCAGATCGAGGGCGGCGCCCGCGCCGGCGGCCGCGGCGAGTCGATCTGGGACGCGTACACGCGCATCCCGGGGAAAGTGAAGAACGGCGACAGCGTGGACGTGGCGTGCGACCACTACCACCGCTACAAAGACGACGTGCAGCTCATGAAGCGCATGGGGCTCCAGCACTACCGCTTCTCGATCGCGTGGCCGCGCATCATTCCCACGGGCGTCGGCGACGTGAACGAAGAAGGCGTCCAGTTCTACGACAACCTGATCAACGAGCTGCTGGCCAATGGCATCACGCCTATGGTGACGCTGTTCCACTGGGATCTACCACTGGCGCTCCAGCTAGAATACGACGGCTGGCTCGGCGGAGAGGTCATCCAGGACGCGTTCGCACAGTACGCGCACGTGTGCTTCGAGCGCTTCGGTGATCGCGTCAAGAACTGGCTCACGCTCAACGAGCCTGTGTGTTGCTCGCTGGTGAGCCACGGCTGGGGCTACTTCGCTCCGGGCCGCAAGCACAACGCCCACTTCGAGCCGTACGTGGCGGCCCACAACCTGCTGCTCGCCCACGCCAAGGCCGTCGCCATCTACCGCCGCGACTTTCAACCCGCGCAGGGTGGCAAGATCGGCATCACGATCGTTGGCGAGTGGCGCGAGCCGCTGCCGTCCAGCGATCCGCAGGAGTTTAGACGCAACCAGGAGGCCGCCGAACGCGCCATTCTGTTCTGGTTCGGCTGGTTCTGCGACCCAGTGTACTTGGGCGACTACCCGGAGATCATGAAGCAGCGCGCGGGCGACCGACTGCCCAAGTTCTCAGACTATGAAAAGAAGCTTCTCAAGGGCAGCAGCGACTTTTTCGGGTTGAACCACTACGGCACCAAGTACGCGGCGCCAACGGCCGAGTTCCTGAGCGGCCTGCCTGCCGAGGGCAAAGGCAGCTACTTTTACGACGAAGGCGTGACGCTGTCGGACGACCCGGCGTGGCCCACGACCATCATGCACAACACGGTGGTGCCCTGGGGCTTCGAGAAGCTGCTGCTGTGGACCCAGGAGCGCTACAACCCGCTGGGCGGCATCTACATCACCGAGAACGGCTGCCCAAATCCAGACCGAACGAGGGAGGAAGCGATGAACGACCAGTTCCGCGTGGACTACTACAAAGGCTACATCACTTCCATGCACAAGGCCATGCAGCAGGGTGTCGATGTGCGTGGCTACTACGCGTGGTCGCTCATGGACAACTTCGAGTGGGCCGAAGGCTACTCGCAGCGCTTTGGGCTCCACTGGACCGACTACGAGACGCTCGAGCGCGTGCCCAAGAAGTCGGCGCACTGGTACAGCGAAGTCATCAAAAAGAACGCCATCTCGCAGTGAACCATGGGTGCAGGAGAAGAGATATGAGTGAAAGGAATACTATTACTGGAATAGGAAGATAAATGCGCATGTACACGTTACGTTCACGATTGGGAAAGAACCGAGTGAAAGAAGGCGAGGGATTTCTTCGGCCGTGACAAGACTAATGCCACGCATCGTCACATTCTGAGAATACTGTACGTGCTTCCTCGAACCTCACATAGACAGTGCGTTCATCTTGACGACTTCGCTGAAGAAGTGCGCCGACTTCTTGGGCACGCGCTCCTGGGTCTCGTAATCCACCCAGTGGAGTCCAAACCGCTTGGAATAGCCGTACGCCCACTCGTAGTTGTCGACGAACGACCAGGCGTAATACCCACGCACGTCGGCGCCCTGCTGGATCGCGCGGTGGGTCGCTGCGATGTAGCTTCTGTAGAAATCCACGCGGAAGTCGTCGTTCATGGCCTCCTCCTTGGTCGTGTCGGGCCACGCGCAGCCGTTCTCCGTCACGACGATGCCACCATCGGGGTGGTAGCGCTTGTGGATCCACACGAGCAGCTTCTCGAAGCCTTCTGGCACCACGGCCCAGCCCATATCGGTCAAAGGCCACGACGCGTCCAGCGATACCTGCACACCGGCGTCGTGGTCGATGCTGCCCTGGCCCTCGGGCGCGGCGCCGCGTAAGAACGCGTCCGTAGGCACGACCAGCTGCGTGCTGTACGAGTTCACGCCAAGAAAATCGCTGCTTCCAAGCAGGAGCTTCTTTTCCTCATCAGTGAATGTGGGGAGCCGGTCGCCAGCGCGAGCGCGCATGATCTCCGGGTAGTCGCCTTTGTAAATAGGATCCGCGAACCAGCCAAAGAAGTAGAGCAGCGCTCGTTCCGCCGCCTCTTGGTTGAGTTTGAATTCTTTCACATCATCGGAAGGCTTGGGGAGCATGAAGTCGCTGTTGAGCGTGATGCCGATCTTGCCGCGCTGAATGGTTTTGAACTCCTTGCGGTAAATTTCCACAGCTTTGGCGTGAGCGAGCAGCAGGTTGTGAGCGGCGACGTATGGCTCAACATGGCTGTTGCTACGTCGGCCAGGCGCGTGGACACCCCACGCGTGGCCCAGAACCGCCGAGCACCAGGGCTCGTTCAGCGTGAGCCACTTCTTGACGCGAGCGCCAAAGCGCTCAAAGCACACGCGCGCATAGTAAGCGAATGCGTCCTGGATGAACTTCCCGCCCAGCCAACCATCGTACTCGATTTGAAGCGCCAGGGGGAGGTCCCAATGATACAACGTCACGATGGGCTCAATGCCATTGGCGAGAAGCTCGTTGATGAGGTCGCTGTAGAACTCGATGCCGTCCAAGTTCACAGGGCCGACACCGTCCGGGATGATCCGCGGCCACGCGATTGAGAAGCGGTAGTGCTTGAGACCCATGTTCTTCATGAGCTGCACATCTTCTTTGTAGCGGTGGTAGTGGTCGCACGCGACGGCACCCGTGTCGCCGTTGACGACCTTGCCCGGCGTGCGTGCGAACGCGTCCCAAATCGAGTCGCCGCGGCCGCCTTCGTTCGTGGCGCCCTCGATCTGGTGCGCGGCAGTGGCCGAGCCCCACTCAAAGCCCTCCGGGAACTGCAATGCTTCTGTCATGGCGATCGTCGCGTGGGAGCAAGGCGAGACCGAGAATGGACTTCTTCCATCCTGTATTCTCCAGCACAGTCAAATGAGTGAGGGGATTCATGTTATGATGACCTTGAAGATGGACTGCTGGTGGCGGAGGACGTGACGCTGCTGCCACAATTGGATCATGTTACGCTATGTGATTGGGTGAAAGTTTCCATTTGGTGGTGGAGCCAAATTCAGAATGCCACACCCGAGGTTGGGTACTTTGGGTAACCTGAGCAGTGGTCTCAATGAGCCGAGGATGAGCGTGCTCTCGCCTAGTGAGACTCTCATCACCGGCACCCGGACAGCAGCAGTTATAGATCCGCCAGATATGGAGTCACATTGAGCGAATCCTGGGGATCATCCAGTGGCGGACTTCTCCCAGTCAAGTTGACTAGTTGTTCATCAGAAGAAGTCCGCCACTGGATGATCCCCAGGATTCGCTTTGCACAATGAGTCGCGTGATTGATGTGAAGAATCCCCTCTGCGACAGTGGCGTGTTGCGAATCAACCCCCCATCCCCGTCTTTGTCTGATTATGCAGGACTTCGACTGGCCCCGTCCAGCAGCGCTGCCGCTGGAGGCGAGCTCACCTCCTTGCGAGCATCGACAGCTAATTCATTCGGCAATTCACTTTGGCCCACGCACTCCAGCTCTCGACCCCGCAAGCTCCACGCAAGCCACCACTACCACCACCATGGCCAAGGCCGACGAAACCGTCCCCACCGCGTCCATCTGGGGCGGGCTGCCGAAGAAAGACGAACAGATCCGCCATAACGCCACGCCGGAGGCCCGCGCAGTGCTCGCGGTCGACGGCGAGACGCGCTCGTTCCCGGAGGGCTTCGTGTGGGGCACGGCCACGGCCTCGTACCAGATCGAGGGCGCGGTCCATGAAGGCGGCCGCGGCGCGTCCATCTGGGACGCGTTCTCGCACACGCCGGGCAAGACCTTTGGCGGCCACACGGGGGATGTCGCCTGCGACCACTACCACCGCTACAAGGAAGACGTGCAGCTCATGAAGAGTATGGGGCTCAAGCACTACCGCTTGTCGATCGCGTGGCCACGCATCCTCCCAGCGGGCACGGGGCCTGTAAACGAAGAAGGTATCCAGTTCTACAACAACCTGATCAACGAGCTGCTGGCCAACGGCATCGAGCCTATGGTCACGCTGTACCACTGGGACCTGCCGCTGGCGCTCCAGCTAGAATTCGACGGCTGGCTCGGTGGTGAGGTAATCCAAGACGCCTACGTCCAGTACGCGCGCGTGTGCTTTGAGCGCTTCGGCGACCGAGTCAAGAACTGGCTCACATTCAACGAGCCGGTCGCCAGCACGCTTTTCAGCTACGTGTACGGCGTGCTGGCGCCTGGTCGCCGCCACAACCCCCACACGGAGCCGTATATCGCGGCCCACAATATCTTGCTCGCGCACGCCAAGACGGTTGATGTCTATCGCAAGGAGTTCCAGCCCGCAATTGGCGGCAAGATCGGCATCACGCTCGTGGGCGAGTGGCGCGAGGCCAAGTCGTCCAACGACCCGCAGGAGTTCAAGCGCAACCAGGAGGCGGCTGAGCGCGCTGTGCTGTTCTTCCTGGGCTGGTTCGCGGACCCCGTGTACTTGGGCGACTACCCAGAGATCATGAAACAGCGCGCGGGCGACCGGCTGCCCAAATTCACGGAAGACGAGAAGAAGCTGCTCAAGGGCAGCAGCGACTTTTTTGGCTTGAACCACTACAGCACTAAATATGCCGAGCCAACCCCCGAGTTTCTCAGCGGTGTACCTGCCCCGGACAAGGGCAGCCTTATGTACGACGAGGGCGTGGTCCTCACGGCCGACCCCTCATGGCCTCGCACGGCCATGGGCTCCACCTCGGTGCCGTGGGGCTTTGAGCACCTCATTCTGTGGGTGCAACAGCGCTACAACCCGTCGGGCGGTATCTACATCACGGAGAGCGGCTGCTCGTGGTTCGACGACCGGAAAGAAGATGCCATGAACGACCAGTACCGCGTCGACTACTACAAGGCCTACATCGCGCACATGCACAAGGCCATGCAGCAGGGCGCCGACGTGCGCGGCTACTACGCGTGGTCGTTCATGGACAACTACGAGTGGTGCCTCGGGTACTCGCAGCGCTTCGGCATGGTGTGGGTGGACTATGAGACCCAGGAGCGCGTGCCCAAGAAGTCGGCGCATTGGTACAGCGAGCTCATGCACAAGAACACCATCCCGCAGTAGAAGACGTACATCCATCCATTTATTCGTTCTCCCTCTCTCGTTGCTGGACCGCAATGTATATGCAATGCACGTGGTCATAGGATACCGTACTGTAGCACGGAGCTTCGCCCATGAATGAATGACGTCATGACCTCCATGCCAATGCGGATACTGTAGCTCTTTACGAAGATGAGCGTACGGGTTGTTGAAGTTGAAGTCAGAGCGCTAAAGTCACCGACTGGATCGAAAATGTAGGCACTCTATTGGCCAAAACAAGGATTCTTCATAATCCAACGACATTGGTGGTTAGGGTCGATGCCGAGCTGGACAAAAATTTCAATTCATGACAGCTGGGTTAGGTGTTCATTCACGCGTCCATCGGGGCAGTGGAATGTACCCCACAAGTAATGTGTACCACGTCGTTTAGGGCCATCTCGTTTATTGACGATAAAGCGCTTTTTTGTGTGGTGCTGGGAAATAGAAATGTTGGTTTGGCGTTGAAGATGAAGGAACACATCGCGGTTCCACAAAACCTACTAAACGCCCAGTGCTACCACCAGTCGTTGGCGCCCCTTGTCTCAAATCTCTACACGCCGCGATGACACGCCACCACCACCACGGCAAGACCACGCGCGCGATGAACCCGCACATGCGGCGCAAGCTCTCTGAGGTTCGTTGTTGCTTAGTTTTGTACGTACCGACAAACACGTTCCAACAGTTGGCGTACCGCTTTCTGGCCGCAGGAAGGGCGCCGCCTACTACGTCACGCGCTGTCCCACGACGACGACAACGGCAGCACGGGCGTCGCGTGTGACGACCTGAGCGTCATTTCCAACAAGGGCGACGCGTCGGCCGACTCGGACCTCGACAGCTTTCCCGAGTGGCAGCAGCCAGCGGGCGACGGCATTGTGACCGCGATCAGCGGCGGCTCCAGAAAGAACAAGAAGCGCCACAGCGCTGCGCGGAAGCTGCAGGCCCATTACGACGAAGACACGCACGACGAGCTGGACGACGCGATGGAGCAGCTCCACGAGAAGCGCGACACGACCAAGATCCAGGCACTCCACAAGATCCTCCACGTGCTGTGCAGCAGCGTGCTCAGCGACCGCATCCATGGTGCCAAGATGGCGCTGGCTGTGCAGGTGCTGACGACGCTCAAGAAGCGCTCCAAGGACTCGGGCGCGCTGTCGCTGCGCGTGCTGAGCGTGCTGGCGGTCACGATCGGCCCGGACGAGCAGCCGTTTTATGACACGATCCGCAAGCCGCTGCATCGACTCGTCACGGACGAGTCTTCCGAGCCGGCGATGCGCACGGAGGCGGCGTACGCGCTCAGCATCGTGAACTACGTGTGCTGCCGCGAGGACTCGCAGCGCTGGGGCGTACTCGACACCTTGGGGTCCCTGCTCGTCGCTGCTAAGGATGCCGACGACAACGGAGACGTGGAAGACGAATTCACGGAAGAGTTGCTGGTCGCGCTCATTGAATGCTGGGCGTTTCTGGTAAGCGGCTTCCATCCATCGATTGTCGTGCCGAAGATCCAGGACGAAGAAGGCGGACTGTTCGAGCACGTGGAGGCTCTCGCCGGGTTTGTCCGCGATGGCATGAACCCGACGATCCGCTCAGCGGCCTGTGAAGCTCTTGCGCTGCTGGTGCAGGATAAGTACATCGTGGGTAAATCGCTGTGGAACTACGCAATGGAAGAGACGGCGAGTCCGCTCGGCGGGCTCGAATCAAAGATCGAGCGGTACATGCGCGAAACAGCCAAAAGCATTGGCAAGAAGAACCGCAAGACGCAACGATCCATGCTTAAGGAGGTGCTGGAAACGCTGCGCACGGGCGAAGGCCCGCAAAAGGATCTGCAGATCGAAGGCGAGACGCTGTCAGTGTCGACGTGGAGCAGATTCTTCCAAGCGAACGTCTTCCGTCGCGCACTGCAGTCTGGCTTCCAGGTGAGTTTGTATTGTGATTGACCAAATTCAGCTCGCTGATTTTAGGCACTGACGGCCTTTGTCGGTCAGGTGCATTTGCACGAGAACGAAGTGCTCCGCGACGTGTTTGACGTGACGGAGAACGAAAATGCCAAGATCAGCATGGTCTCGACGGTACGACGCCGCGCGGACCATCGCTCCAAGTCGATTCGCATGCGCAACGATAAGTCCCGCAAGGATGCCAAACAGAACGCGTTCCTGTACGACGAGTAGTGAATGATGCAGTCCGCTCCCATCCATTTGCATACAAAACTATCATGATCGCTAGCCACATACTAGTACTATCCAAACACCACAAATACAGACACAAGACGATTCACATGGTCGTCATATTGGCGCTAGATGCATTCGTTCGATCACTAAAAATCAACTGAAGACCAGGAGCTGCACTCGAGTCCCCCAAGGACGGTTAGTTCCCGCCCAACAACTGACGCAGCGCGTCCTGTTCCTCCTTGGAGCCGGCGGCGAGGATCTGTCGGTTGTCAATGATCTTGATCACCTCGCCTGACTTGGTGAACTGCACGATGAGGTACACGTACTCGCCCTTCTTCATGTCATGGTTCACCTCGGCGAACACGTACGCGTGGCCGGTGGGGCCCTTGATGTTGTACTTGATGCGGAGGCGCGGGTTGCCGTCCTTGTCCTTGAGGTTCACGTGCTCGACGCGGTTTCGTCGGCCTTCGCGGTGGCCGCCGTGGTCGTGGCCGTAGCCGTGGATGGGCATGCCCAGGCGCGAGGTCACGTCCGTGTTCTCCGACACGAGGTCCAGCGACTCGCCGAAGAGACCGTTCGGGCTCATGCGGCTGCACGCAATATCGTGCAATCAGCAAAGAGGGAATCAACCAATACGCCAATGGGGAATATAGAGGTACGTACTTTGGCAGGAGCTCGCGGATGAGGAAGTAGCAGCCAGCGGCGCCGAGACCGATCAGGCCGATCCAGAAGCCGCCCTGCGCGGTCGCGGTCACCTTCTCGTACGGTGTGAGCACCAGTGCGTCCTGTGGGCGACCAGCTTCGGCGGATGATTCACCGGCTGGCGGCGGGGGCTATGTGGGTCATTACGATATGGACGGTGAGTGAGCGCAGACAGGAACAAAGCCACGAAGATCGCGAGGAGCAGCTCACCTTCTCGGCGGCGAGCCGCGCGCGCGACGTCGACACGGCACGGCAGTTGGCGGGGCGGCGCGCCAACAGAGCGACGGAGCGTTGGACGCGCGGCTGCTGCTGCGTCGCGTGGCGCGCGAGTGTGCGGAGCGTGGCGGCGCGGGGCATCATTGTGGTCCAAGAAGGCTCAAGTGATCAATCACCACTGGAAGTCGAGACTTGAGGTTCTGTGTGGATAGAACCGCTGGAACAGGTTAGGAACCAAGGTAAGGAAATGTGGATTTTGGTGTCGAGATGAGGTTTGTAAGTGCTCAGTATTTAGTATAGGTTAGGCTGTGAGACTGAAAGATTTTTGCCACCAGCTGGAAAAGTGGTGGGCTGCCGCCACCGAAAGGATATTTGAAGTTCGCGGGCTCCATCTGGCTTCAAGCTGCAAGGCACCAGAATGGGATTTGCAGCGCCGTGTAGATGAGCAAACTTCCAACGAAGAACACACGCAACGAGCGCTGCATGACAACAGCGCCATCCCTCTCAATCTACCATGCAAGCTGATGTTATACGCGTCCCGCAACCTACAATACACAAACTACAACACGGACGGGGGGTCATACTCAAGGACACGCGAGCTCTCGTTCTCCTGCCTATTCGAACTTCGTAGTGGTGTCCGATCCATCTCGCAGTGCAGTGTACTATACACTGGCATGCCTTCCGACCGGATCAGACGATGCCATGCAAAAGGATCCATCAATTAAAGACAGGTGACGCTGGCCAAACAACTGTGGCGCTTGTGAAAATTTCGCGCCGGTCGAGAGACTGAACGCACGCCACTCACTCAATATCGGGCCAGCAGCACAGTGCAACGACCTGTACGTGTACTGCAGCACTGTATTGTACCATTCAGCCAAACACGGCATCCACGTGTCCTCCAAGCACCAAACGCGACCCGGCGAGCACATCATTTCCGGCTTTCCTAGACGAATTTTTCAGCGGATCAACCACATTCCCTCGACTAGGACGCGTTTTATCCTATCAGAGGCCTTTAGAATTTCAGTTGGTGACACTAGCCTGATAGAAACATCGTTCCTAACGTATCCAACTCATTGTCGAGCTCCTCCCCTCATTCTTCAACACCAATCTCAGGATAGTCCAGCTCTTCCCTCCTTTGCTGCGCACGCCACGGACCCGCTGCGTGTTTGTCCAGCACCCTCTCCTCGCTTTCGCGGTTGTCCAAGCACCCACCCACTCTCTCCCTCGCGTTGGCGACAGTCTCCTCCACCGCCTCGTGCTTCTCTCACTCTCCAATTCGCTCGCTAGCGACCACAAGACCCAATCCACCACAAGACCACGAGACCTCCACCCGCTCGTCATGGCGCAAGAGATCAAGTTCCCTGAAGGCTTCATCTGGGGCACGGCCACAGCCTCGTACCAGATCGAGGGCGCCACCGAAGAGGGCGGCCGCAGCGACTGCATCTGGGACGCGTTCGCGCGCACGCCCGGCAAGGTGGTGAACATGGACACGGGCGCCGTGGCCGTGGACCACTACCACCGCTACAAGGAAGACGTGCAGCTCATGAAGAACATGGGGCTCAAGTTCTACCGCCTCTCGATCGCCTGGCCGCGCATCATCCCGGGCGGCATCGGCGACGTGAACGAAGAAGGCGTCCAGTTCTACAACAACCTCATCGACGAGCTCAAGGCCAACGGCATTGAGCCGCTCGTGACGCTGTACCACTGGGACCTGCCGCTCTCACTGCAGGTCGAGTACGACGGCTGGTGCGGTGGCGAGTTCATCCAGGACGCGTTCGCCAAGTACGCGCGCGTGTGCTTCGACCGCTTCGGCGACCGCGTCAAGCACTGGCTCACGCTCAACGAGCCCTGGTGCTCGGCGCTGCTGGGCTACGGCTGGGGCATCCACGCGCCAGGGCGCAAGGCCAAGGGTGAGACCGAGGCCTACCTCTCGGCGCACAACCTGCTGATCGCGCACGCCAAGGCGGTCGACATCTACCGCAAGGAGTTCAAGGCTGCGCAGGGCGGCCGCATCGGCATCACGCTCAACTGCGACTGGCGCGAGCCCAAGCCCACGGACGACGCGCAGGAGCAGAAGCGCAACGCCGAGGCCGCCGAGCGCTCGCTTCAGTTCAATCTCGGTTGGTACGCCGACCCGGTGTACTTTGGCGACTACCCGGACGTCATGAAGCAGCGCGTCGGGGACCGCCTGCCGCATTTTTCGGACGACGAGAAGAAGCTGCTCAAGGGCAGCAGCGACTTTTTCGGGCTGAACCACTACGGCACGGGCTACGCGGAGCCGTCCAAGGAGTTTCTCAGCGGCGAAGGCCCCAGGGGCCAGGGCGGCTTCAACCACGACGAAGGCATCATCCTGACGTCGGACGACACGTGGCTGCGCACCGACATGGGCTGGAACGCCGTGCCGTGGGGCTTTGAGAAGCTGCTGCTCTGGATCCAGAAGCGCTACAACCCGGACAACGGCATCCTCGTGACCGAAAACGGCACGGCGTGGCCCGACCGCACCAAGGAAGAGGCGCAGCGCGACGACTTCCGCGTCGACTTCTACCGCAACTACATCACGCACATGCACAAGGCCATGCAGCAGGGCGCCGACGTGCGCGGCTACTTTGCCTGGTCGTTCGTGGACAACTACGAGTGGGCCGAAGGCTACAACAAGCGCTTTGGGCTCCACTGGGTGGACTACAAGACCCAGGAGCGCGTGCCCAAGAAGTCGGCGCTCTGGTTCGGAGAGGTCATCCGCACCAACTCGGTCCCGGCGGTCTAAACGCTCCCCCACCCACCCACCTGGTCTCTATGTGTCCATTCTGAGCTCTTCGATATATCAGCTGGCCAGAAATGTAGCCATGTTGGTGCCTTGGCTCACCCGCCTTTCCACTCCAAATATAGTCTGTGACTTGCTTTTTTGCCTTCCGTCTGATCGGCTCGTCTTGTGAGCAATGTAGACTGGACTCCTTTCTTCGATCAATCAGGCTTGTTGTGGAGCTCCGCCGCATCTCCCCTCTGCTTCTACACTAAGTCGATTCTCACCAGCTTCTACTAACGATGGCGGACAAACCTTCACGCGACGGCGGCTTCAGCGACCCGTCGTTCCTGGGCGTTGGCGACCCGTACGCGCAGGACAAGTCCAAGCCGCGCGGACTTGGCGGCGAACACAAGCCGTTTCTCACGTGCCCGCCCAAGAAAGGCCAGCTCGGCGCGACCTTCGGCCCGGGCCTCCGCAAGTTCGACGGCCTCCAGGGCGAGTACATCGAGCAGTACAAGATCGAAAGCAAGCGCCGTCTGGACAACACCAAGCAGTTCGTCAAGCCTAGCGGCTTTGCTTACTCGTCGTTCACGAAAGAACAGTGCGTGGCGCTTGGTTTGTACCGCCAACCTTGAGGTCTTTTTAACCGTGTTGTTGCTGCTGGCAGCACGTCGGCGGGCGATTACTTTGGCGCGTTCGGCAAGTTTGAGCGGGACGAAGATGACGTCAAGCGGCAAGCCGAGGAGAACGCCAAGGCGCCGCCCAACCCCAAGGACAAGGCGTTCGCCAAGAAGAACATCCTCACCAACCCGAGCAAGCGCGGCACGTTCGGCTACGCCGGGACGCTGATCGGCGGCCAGATTCCGGCCATGGTGCCCGACTTCGAGTCGGACCGGCTGCGCGCCAAGCAGGACCTGGAGCTCCACAAGCAGAAGATGGGCGACCGCAAGGCCTTCAAGTCGGCGACCCAGGGCGTGGACTACTTTGACGCGCAGGAGCACGTCGCGGCCTCGCGTGTGCACACGTGGGACGAGACGTGCGCGATCAAGCCGCAGGACCCGACGGAACTCATGAACCCCAAGGAGCGTGCGGCCGCCCACGCCGCCGCCTACAAGGCCTGGAAGCCCAACAACCCGGTCAAGGCCGGCGAGCAAGGGTGAGTAGGTCTCTGCCAAAAGAGGAGACAGGACGGCGAAATGACCTCTCTGTTTGCGCACGCACCTACAGAGTGTTTGCCAAGTACCCGGAGGCGCTGCCGGACCCGTACGACGAGAAGGTCGTGAACCGCGCGATGCTGCCGGTGCGGAGAAATCCGGTCAAAGTGGCGATGGCGGGTCTGCCCGACGCGCTCAAAGAGCGCAAGGTGTTCCGCCCGACGAGCCACCCAAAGACCAAGCTCACCCGGGGCACGTGTCTGCTGGGCATCAACAAGCACACCGTCTAATCTCTGAAAAACGAGCAACTTTTTTGGATTTGTGTAAAGTATACTCAATTCTTGGCGGCGACCGCGGCCGCGCACAGCCGCGCGACGAGCCCGTGGAGCTGCAGCAGCGAGGAGACGCCGTCCGCGATGTTCATGTGCGTGGCGCCGATGTGCTTGATGAACTCTAGCTTGAGCTTCTCGTCCATGACGAACGACTTGCACACGCGGAAGACCGTGCCAATGATGTCCTGCGTCGAGTAACCAGTCTTCCAGAGCGCGATGAGTTCCTTCTCGGCGCCGTCGATCTGGCCGGCCACGCAGCGCGCAATGATGGAGCGCACCGCCGTCGGGTGCGGCTGGTCGCACACTTTGAACACGTTCGCCTCGTTGATGAACGCAAAGCCGCTGTGTGTGGCCTGCAGGTTGTTGAGCGCGTTGCGCATGTCTCCTTCGGCCGTGAAGATGAGCGCGCCAAGCCCGTCGTCCGTGTAACCGACCTTTTCGGCCTGGCACACCTGGAGCAGCCGCTCGAGGATCATATCGTCTTTGAGCCGCGTGAAGCGCAGGATCGCGCAGCGGCTCTGGATAGGCTCGATGATTTTGGTCGAGTTGTTGCACGCGAGCGCAAAGCGCGTGGTGGCCGAGAAGACCTCCATGGTGCGGCGCAGAGCCTGCTGCGCGGCCGCGGTCATGCTGTCGGCCTCGTCCAGGATCACGATCTTGTGGCGGCCAGGCGGCAGCGTCACTTTCTGCTGCGCAAACATCTTGATCTTGTTGCGCACCGTGTCGATGCCGCGGTCGTCGGACGCGTTGAGCTCCAGCACGGCCTGCTTAACCGCGGGCCCGAGCAGCTCGCGCGCGAGACACAAGATGCTCGTGGTCTTGCCCGTGCCCGGCGGCCCGGCGATGATGAGGTTGGTCATGTTGCCGTCGCGCGCCATCGCGCGGAGACAGTCGATGGTGTCGGCGTTTCCCACGACGTCTTGCAGCGTGTGCGGGCGGAATTTCTCCACCCACGGAGCCTCGAATGTCTCGGCCATTTTGAAGGGTTGGGCTGTTATTACGATGGGCAATGGAGCTCCCCAAACCTGCGCTCGTGGATTTCCCGCGCGTTTGGGTAAAAGGCTGTATCAACCAATCAAAACACTTTATTTCAACCAATTGGAGTGGAATTGGTTCACGCCCAGGAGCTACACTGGCCTCGTGTAGGACTCGATGGACGCGGCGTACGGCTCCAGCCGCGCGCGTGGCAAGTGCTGCGCGACGATGTTCATGTCGGTCAATTCGTGCGTGTCCATGTCGGTGGAGAGTCGGAAGAAGCCCTTGAGCGTGCGCCGCCGACGGAACTGCGGCGTCGGAAACGACTCGAGCGTGCCTGGAACCCACTGCGCGTTCAGCGTGAGCACCGCACGCGAGCCCGAGACGCCATTGTGGAGCATCGCTGTTGTGTAATAATATGGGCGTTTCACAGAGCTAGAACGTGGTGCGTCGTCGTCAATGATCGTCATCCAGAGGTATCCAGGGTCCGCCGGCAGCTCGACTATCGGGATGGGGGCGGTTGCTTGGGAGGATTTGACAGTGACGATGTCGAAGCTCTCGATGCCTGTTCGAGCACGCAGAGGCTCTGCAACCGACGGTGCGGAGTCAGTAGTAGCATCGTCGGTGTTGTGGTGAGGGGGTGTTTGCGATTGCTGTTCCAATGTCAGGTCGCCGAGCAGCTCATGCGTCGCGTAGATGGTTCCGTCCATCCTGCCAAACGACACCACGACACGGCATCGACGCGGAGATGAATGGCAGTCAAGAGAAAGCTCTCGTGGCGGACGAAGCTTCTTCACGAACGGATGCAGCAGCTCTTCCAGCGGAACAAACACGGTCGCCCGCTTGACCAGGTAGTAGTCCATCATCGAGTCCGCGCCTCGTGGGACATCCAGCTCTAGCGCGACGCTGCCGTCGTGAGATACCAAATCGTACCGACACAAAGCGCCATGGTCGTCCAACCGACGCTTGTTCGTCGCGGGCACCATCGCACGCCACTCGCCATACTCGCGAAGATACCAGAGTCGCCGCAATAGGATGGCTTTGTCCTCCCCATCGCTCTCCTGGCGCTGCGTTCCATTGGCGCTTCGCTTGGTAATCCACAGCGTCACGACTGTATAAATGCGTCTGTTTGTCTGCACAACGCTCGTGAGCATCGGCGATTGGTCTCGAGCAGCGACGAACTTTAACGCAAAGCCGCGTTCGTTGCGCTTCGGCAGTGGATGCGGCCGCAGCGCCACCACGCCATTGGGCACTTTCCCACGCTCCGCCCAGAATGAGACCACATGCGGGGGCACGCGAGGGTCGCGCTCGGCGGACCGCGAGATCTGGTGCGTCTCGAGCTCTTGGTAGTACGACTGAAATTCGAGCTCCACGTGGTCCAGCACCCACAACGCCAGGCCCAGGCGCGCGCTGCTGCAGCGGAACCGTTTCATCTCACGATAGATACATTTCCGGCATTGATTGTTCACGAGCTGCAGCTGTGGGAGATCGCATGCGTCCATGAGGCCTAGCAGCCGCAGCGCGAGCGCGCGATCCGCCCACACAAGATCCCACATCTTCGTTTCTTGTTGCTGTTCTAGGAGTGGGTTACGTTCTCACGGGTTACATTCTCACTACACCGTCTTTTGAGAAGTAGTATACTTGGCGTTGGCTGTATACTCCAAATATCCGGCTATACAATTCAATCTGTGTGGCCCACACAGTTGACCTTCCAGCCAACCACTGCGAGCCAATCAATCACCCCCTGAACTGGAGAGCTACAGGAGGTCCCCATGCAACGCCACCCGTATTGTTGGAATTTATCGCCGTTTGCCACCGCATCGCCGCTAATTTCAAGTCAAGATGGCCTCGCTCGCTGCCTCCCGTCCTGTTGTCTCCGTCTTGTCCATCGAGGGCGAGACCGCCGCCGTGGTGAGCCAGGTGGTGCTCCCGGCCGTGTTCACGGCGCCGATCCGCCCGGATGTCGTCAACTTCGTCCACACGAACATCGCCAAGAACAACCGCCAGGCGTACGGCGTCTCGCGTGAGGCCGGCCACCAGCACTCGGCCGAGTCCTGGGGTACGGGCCGCGCCGTGTCGCGTATCCCGCGTATCGCCGGCGGCGGTACCTCGCGCTCGGGCCAGGGTGCCTTCGGTAACATGTGCCGTGGCGGTCGCATGTTCGCGCCCACCCGCGTGTGGCGCCGCTGGCACCGCAAGGTGAACGTGAACCAGCGCCGTTTTGCCGTCGCCTCGGCGCTCGCCGCGTCGGCCCTTCCGGCCCTCGTGACCGCGCGTGGCCACCGCATCGAGAAGGTGCCAGAGGTGCCGCTCGTGATCGACGACTCGGTCGAGAGCGTGCTCAAGACCTCGCAGGCCGTCAAGATCCTGGCCAAGATCGGCGCCGACGCCGACGTCGAGAAGGTCAAGGACTCGAAGAAGATCACCACGGGCCGTGGCAAGTCGCGCAACCGCCGCTACACCACCCGTCGCGGTCCGCTCATCGTGTACGCCAACGCCAACGGCCTCGAGAAGGCGTTCCGCAACATCCCGGGCATTGAGCTCGCGAACGTGGAGCGTCTGAACCTGCTCCAGCTCGCGCCGGGTGGCCACCTCGGCCGCTTCATCATCTGGACCAAGTCGGCCTTCGAGAAGCTCGACTCGATCTACGGCACGTACTCGAAGAAGTCGGCCGAGAAGACGGGCTACTCGCTCCCGCGCCACCTGATGAACAACGCTAACTTGGGTCGTCTCATTAACTCGGACGAAATCCAGTCGGTCGTGCGTCCTGGCAAGTACTCGAGCTACCGTCGCCACCACAAGAAGAACCCGCTCAAGAACTTGGGCGCCATGGTTAAGCTCAACCCCTACACGCTTGTGGCGCGCCGCGCCGAGCTCCGTGCCGAGGCGCTCCGCAAGGAGAAGAAGGCCGAGGTCGTCTCCAAGAAGCGCAACACGGTCCGCACGGACACCAAGCGCAAGGAGCAGAGCCGCGCACTCTTCGCCAAGAACGCCGCCGACTAAGTCTGTGGTGTTCGACGCTCGGTAGTTGTGTGTGGAGAGCTGCTAGTGTAGGTAAACTGACACGTTTGCGTGGCGGGACGTGTATGCTACGCTCCCACACACAGAGACAGAAACAACAGTCTAACGACTCTAAAGAAAGCGACCATCCCTCTGGGATGCCTGAGGCTATCCGATCTTGTTTTGTGGTGGATTTTTCTTCATTTCAATTCTAATTGTAGGCGTCGGGGAGCGCGAGCACCGACTGCACAGATGCGAGCGCGTCGAACGGCTTGGTCGTCGATGCCGAGTTGGATGCAGAAGTCTTGTCACTGGATGCGTTGAGATGGCGCAGCGCCTGTGACCAACAGAGTCAAAAGTCAGTTGCGCCAACCATCAACAAAGCCAAAAACGTCCAACACACTGTAGCGCTCTGCTTCCATCCGGGGAGTGCGACAAAGTCCACGAGCGACTCGTCGGCGCTGCGGCTCTGGTGGTCAGAAACGAGCGCTAGCGCCGCGCGGATGCGGTCGGCGTCCGCGTCGCCGCGGGTCTGTGGAACGATCCACGGGCAGAACCATCGGTGGGACGCGAGCGGGTCGAACGACGGAGCCACAAGGCGCTGGCGCTTGGCGAGCGGTGGCGTCAGCGTCGGGTCGTCGGGGCTTTCCTGCGTGGTGTCTTCTCTATCGGTCGCCGAAGAACAAACAGCTTCGGGCTGACGACGCAGCAAAGCCGTTCGGTTACACAACTCGCACGTGACCGTCGCGTACGCGCCGCTCTGGTAGGAGGACGCTTCCCATCCGCAGACCGACAGCAGCGCCGCGTGACGCACCACGCGCTCGCCGCCCGCCGCAACAGAAAAGCGCTTCTTCAGCGTCGCCGCCAGCGCGTCCGAGTCCAGACCAGTCGCATCCGTCACTGTACAGACAGCCTCTTCGGTCAGATCCACCTCACTCAACGCCTTCTGCAGCGTCTCCTTCTGCGCTGAAGCGACATCCAGCAGTGCCTGCGCGCGCTTGCCCAGGGCATGCGCGACTTGCGACGGCCCCCATAGTGGCAGCTTCCGCACAACAACAATACCACGACAACACCACGACAGTCAGTTGAGCCATTCTATCAGTAGTTGTCTTCTCAAAGCCAACGCACGCACCGTAGCGAACGACTCGGGCGACGCATTCCGGAGCCATGGACATGTCGTCTCGTGAGTCGTCGCGAGCTGCTGCGCGAAGAGCTCCGCCACCGCCTCGGCTCCCTTGGCGCTGAGCTTGCTGTCGATACGGCAGCTCAGCACGCGCGCGCACTGCTCGCAGCGCAGCAGTTCGCTCTCGGCGTTGTACCACCCCAAGCGTGCGCACGCGAGCGGCGACAGCGCGAGCGGCTTGGCGCGCCAACTCGCCACACTGTAGCTCGCGACGCGGCGCAGAAAGTCGGCGCGGTTCCACGCGCGACAGGGTGGCGGCGGCGGCGGCGCAGCAAGCGCTGTCTCGTCTGCGTCACCGCTGCTTGGTTGATAAGTCAGCAATGTCGCCGGCGATGGCGATGCGACGGTGACAGTGGGCAGATCCAGCGGCGCCGTGACCTCGCGCCAGCGAAGCAGCGCACTCGCAACCTCGGCCTCCATTTTGGCTCTGGGAGAGGCAACTTAGTTAACCATCTACCATACTGTGAGTTTCTCGCTAAGTTATCTGTGAAGCTCTTCATGGTCGCAAACCCCAGATCCAGACCCCAAAGCACGATGCCGTCGTTCGTGGACGAGGCGCTGCAGCCGGGCAGCCGCCAGTTCATGGTGCTGCTCAACGGCGTGCTGCTCTCGCTTGTGCTTGTGCTCTGCACGGTGCTCTACTCGCAGCTCGAAGACTCGATCCACGTGTTCGTCATGCTCTTCCTCAGCGTCGGCCTACTCGTCTCCATCAACTGGTTCATCATCGAGGCCAACCGCCTCAAGGACACACAGGCCACAGAGCCAAGTGGCACCTCCACTGACCCAACCAATATGGCTGTGCAGCCGCAGGCCATACGTGCCAAGACCGACTAAGTTTTCTGCGACAGTATGTACAAAACGCTGACAAGCTCCACAATCGAAAAGCAAAGACAACATGTTGCGACGAAATAAAACTTTAGTGTTTCCGCGGCTTCTTGGCCGTGGGCGCGCGCTCTCCCTTGGCCGACGCGCTCTTCTGCTTGCGCTTCTGGTTCATCGCCGCCACCTGCTGCTTCTGCTTGGCCAGCGCCTCGCGCATGATGCTCTCGTAGTCGTCGGCGTCCGCAAACATGGTCTTCTTGCCAGCGGCCGGCGGTGCCTTCAGCTTGGCTACCTTGGGCAGATCCAATGGGCCGTCCATCGCGTCAAAGTCAAAGCCGTCGCCGTCGTCCTCGTCGTCGTCCGTATCCACATCACTACCCTGCTCTCCGTCCGGGAACGCGCCTCCTACTTCATCATTGCCCTCCTCGTCCTGGTCCTCGCTCTCGTCGTCGTCACTGCCAAAAGTCATGGCTTCGTCGTCTTCTTCTCCGTCAAGCTGCGGCTCGTCGTCGTCGTCGTCCTCCGGGCCGCTCCAGCCCTCTAGTTCCGGATCTTCCTCGTCCAGATCGCCGTCCTGCATGATGCCCTCGGCCAGCTGCTGCGCGAACGCCTCCACCTCTTCGTCCTCGTCCTCGTCGTCATCGTCGCCGGAGAACGCGTCGGCGTCGCGGTCGTCGCGCGCCTTCTTGGCCGCCGCCTTTTTGGCTTTCTTGCTTGGATGCGCGGCCTCGCGCTGCGCGCGTTCTTTGAAAAACTTGTAGAAAAACTGGTCGGAAATGTCCACGTTCTCTTCGGCCTCCTGGAGCACGGCCTCCGTGTTCATGGGCACAAACGTCCAGCTCTTGTTGGCGTCCCCACCGTCCAGCACCTGCCTGTGCTGCTGCTGCTTGTGGCGCGGCTTCTTGTTCATGAATTTCTCGAAAAACGCGTGCATCGTGAAATCCACGAGCGGGTCGCCCGCGTACTGTATGCCCACGCCATGGTTCTCCACGAGCTGGCGTGCAAACATCTGCACGGACGGGTGGTAGTGGCTCAGCAAGTGGTGGATCTCCCACGCGCACGACGTCTCGGCGTCCGCGTACAGTGGGTTGCGCTTTCGCCAGTCGTACGTCGAGCCTTCCGTTTCGACGTTTGCTAACGCCTTCTTCTTCGCGGGCAAATCGTCGTCGTCAAAGCTCTTGGCGGTGCGCGACTTCTCCACCTCCGCGCGAGTGGACGAGCCAAACATCTGCTCCAGCACGCGCGCCGAGCGCTCCGCGTCCGAGAGACCGTCGCTTAGACCCGCGGGTGCGTCATCGGTCTCCTCCTCTTCGTCGTCATCTCTGTCTTCCTCCTCCTCCTCCTCTTCATCTGGGTTGAACACATTAGGCTTGTCCTCCTCTTCGCTGTCCTTATCCGTAAAGTGCTCGCTCTCCTGGCTGGAGCCGCCGGCCTCGGGCTGGTCCAGCAGCGCGCGCAGCTGCGGCTTGAGCTTCATCACCTCGGAGAGCAGAAACAGTACGGCGCACGTGAACGCCGGCGTCATGACGCTCGTGAGCTGCAGCAAGCGCTTGAAGAACGCGCTCGCGCGCGCCGGCGACACGTCAGCTTTAAGCGCTTTGAACACCAAGTTCAAAAACAGCGTGTGCTTGGACGTCTCGCGCAGCTTGGGGTCAAACAGCTTCTCGTAGAGCGCCGTGTAGAACCGGTCCGAGACCGAGTTGGTCGAGTTCATGACCTGGAAGAGCAGCATGAGCGCGTGGACGCTCGTGGGGAAGTGCTTCGCCAGGCGCACGACCTTGAACAGCGTGTCGATCTCGTCCTGCAGGTCGGCCGAGGTCGCCGTGCGCGAGTACGGGAACGCGCGGTTTACGCCCATGAGCAGCGCGCTGAGCAGCTTGCGGTCCATCGAGCCGCCGTCCTGGAGCGTCGCGGCGGCGCTGGCTCCCTTGGCAGCCTTCTTGGCGGCCTTGTGCTGCGCCTTGAGCTTGCGCTTCTTCTCGGCCTCCTCAGCGCCGTGCACTTCCTTGGAGAAGAGCGCGAAAAACACCTTGATGAGGTGGGCGGCGAGCGCGGCGTCGTCGCCGTCGTCCTTGCGCAGCATGATCTGGTTAAGAAAGAGCACAGCGTTGTACTTGGTGCGGTCCGAGACCTGCGCACGCGTGAGCAGCCGCTCCACTTCGTCCACCACCACGCGCTTCATCATCGGGTGCTCCTTAAGCAGCTCCTGGAGCGTCTTGTGGATGTACGCGGCGATCTTGCGGTCCGGGTCGCCGATCTTGTTGACCAGCATGCCAAGCACCACGGCCTCCTGCTCGGGCTTGGCGGCCAGCAGCGCGTTGGCCGCGCGGATGCACGCGCGCTTGTGGTTGTCCACGGCGTCCTGCATGCCCGCCGACAGCGCGCCGACGAGCTGCGCGAATGCTGTCTTGAGGCAGTGCTCATAGAACCACACGACCAGATGCGCGTCCGTCGTGTCCGGGTGGTCGAGCGGGTTCTGGTGGAAAAAATTGAGCTTGCGGTCGTCGGGCAGCAAGTTGTTGACAAACAGATCTTTGAGCGACTCGACCGCCATCATGCTCTCGCGGCGCGCCTTCTTGCTGGCCATGGTGATGAGCTGGCCCAGTCGCGTGATGCTGTGGAACGGCGCGCCCTGGATCGTCAGCGTCAGCGCCGCCACACGATCTGCCAGCGTACCTTTGCTCATCATGGTCGCCAGGTACTTGTCGTCGCTCGAGAGCTTGCCGCTCTTCTTGCTCTCGTGGCGCGTCACCTCGGCCTCGAACAGCCGCTGCGCGTGGCGCTTCTTGTCCTGGATCTCGGTCTCGCTAAGCGCGTGGGGCTTCGGTTCGGCGGCCGCCGCCGCCGCCGGCGTCAGCTGCTGCTGCTTGTGTTTGTTGCGCTTGCTGACTGCCGGCGCCGGCGCGGCCTCGATCACCTTGAGTGGCTTGAGTGACTGGAACCACTGCAGTCCTTTCTCGCCCATGCGCGCCACCAGCGCCGTCACCTCGTCCGACGGCGGCACGCTGAACGGTGCAGCGACCGCCTTCTTGTCTTTCCACGAGGGTTTCTCGGCCGCCAAAGCGCCGTTTGTCGCCGGAGGCGCGGGCTTCGCCGCCTTGTCGTGCTTGCCGCTGCGCGCCGCGGGCTTCGCCGGCGTGCGCTTGCCCGCTTTGCCGCCAGCGGCGCCGCCGTCGGAGGTCGCGTGCGGCTTGGCCATCTTGATCGGAGCTGCTCGTGAGTGAACGCCAACCAATTTCCGGTCGCCTTTGTCCTTTCACCAACAACGCAATTCAGTCTCAAAACAAGGTGGTGCAGTGACGAAACAAGGTGGGGTCAATTATAATTCACCAAATAATTCAAGTAGAATTGACAAGGGTTTTCACTTGGATTCTTTTGGCGCGGCCTTCTTCTTCGCCGATACGTTCGTCTCCTCATCACTGGACGACTTTCTCTGGGCTTTGGCGCGTGCCTCATGGAGCGAGACGGTGCGGAGAAGACGCACGTGGCCGCGCTTGAGCGTCTCGTCGGGCTCGAGGCTGCAGGCGAAGGACAGCAGCTGGATACCGCACTCTTCCGCCTGCGCGCAGAGCTGCGCGAACTTGGGATCGTGGACGAGCGAGGGCATGAAGCTGTCGCAGTCGTTGCGCTGCACGAGGAACACAATGGCGCCGCTGAGCTCCACGGTCTTTTGCCCGGGCTTCGGCTTCTGGGCCTTGCGATGCTCGATGAGTTCCATCAATTCCACCACGTGCTTTTGCGCACGATCCGACTTGGTGTCCGGGAAGACGGCGCACCGGCCGCTCGCTGCGTTCGCTGCTGCGCCGCCCATCGGCCACGCGAGCGTGACGCTCTTGACTTCCACATACTTTTGATGGACCAAGTCGCCATCGGCGTCGTGGCGCGAGAGCACAAAGTCGACGCGACTGTTCTTGGCGAACTTCACCTCGCGCTGCAGCGTGTCGAACGCACCGAGCTGAGGTGTGAACCACCCCAACTTGATTGCCTGCTCGACCATGTAATTGGCGGATGTCGAGTGCACGCCGACCCACACGTGGCGCTCCCCATTCTACCGCACAGACGCCACGAACAACGGTGAACTCCCAGTTGATCTGCAAATTCCTTCTACCATGAGTACTGTACAGAGTCACGTACGTGGATGCGCACCATCTCCAGCGTGTACGCGTACTTTCGTTTCTCGTCTTCGCTTTTGGAGAGCTGCACGCGCGCGTTGGGCTCGTCGAGGAGTCCGATCATCGGCCCCGTGTTGGGACAGTAGATCGTGATCGCCGCCGACTCGTCCACTGCATCAGCTCCTTCGTCGCCCGCTTCCGCCAGCACAACATCCGCAAGAAAGCGCTTGTAGCGCCGCAAGATGCGCGCCGGAACAAGCACTGGGTACTTGTAGAGCACTTTCTCGTCGCCTTCGACGCTCGTGTCCGCGACAATGGGTATGGTCGTCGCTGGTTTGGCTTTACGCGGCTTCTTCGCAGGCGGTGACGACGCAACTGCGGGCTCCGCGGGCTCTGTGGGCGTGCTCAGCGCCCGAGCGGACGCAGGCGGTGATAGCGCAGCGGCCGCGCCACGTTTGGGTCGCTGCGAGCGGAGCTGCATCGTTCGCGTTCCAAGTTCTCGCGCTGCGCGAGGAACCCACATTATAGCGTCAGTTGGTTGCGCTTGGCAAACTGTCTGTGACGTGTGAACGTAGCTCCTCAACTGATCCTCGATACAGCCAATCATCGCATGTACACCGGATAATTCACCAATCATACTTGTTCATTCTATCCGCCAATACCCGCCAACCAATTTTGCAGCCGCACTGCTCGCTTGTCCTGTGCCCCTCTTTCTACTCACTCGCAATCTTTCGCGCTTGGCGGCAGTCGCCGCATCCTCTGCACGCGCCCTCCGCTGACACACAGCCATCCAATAGCATTGTAGAGTGCCGCGCCGCTAATAAAGAGCGCCTACACGTGGGGAAACGATGATGTACCATTTATTTGGTCTCGTTCGTATGATTCCATTTCGCAAAGACGATTTGCGAACGTGATTCGAATCGGAACCTGAGTCTCCCTCTTGTCAACTCCAGTTCTATTGTCCAATACTACACTGTAGAACTAGAAGCTGGGTGCATCCTCGTCGCTGTGCCCGTTCTTGTTCGAAATGCCCGAGGAAGCAAAACCAATGCGGTTTACTAGCCAAAATATGTCCGAATTATTTTGGTGGCTGGCTGCGACGCCGCCTCAAAGCGCCGCGAACGAGTCGCGCGCCACGCTCGCTGCTTGTCGCGACTGCTCGAGCGTGTGAACGTACTTGAAATACTCGGTCAGGCGGCTGCGCAGCGTTTGCGCGGCACCACGTAGGGTTGGGTC
Organism: Pythium dissimile; assembly: GCA_023336445.1. Taxonomy (NCBI): domain Eukaryota; phylum Oomycota; class Peronosporomycetes; order Pythiales; family Pythiaceae; genus Pythium; species Pythium dissimile. The sequence continues at coordinate 33,758 of JAADWZ010000068.1, forward strand.
CCCAGAGGTAGCCGAAGCGCCACTGAACCCGAAGCTCGAGCTCGACCCAGTAGTGGAGCTCGTGAGCGCACCATCGTCGGCGTTTAGCACCGTGTCGAACAAACTGTACGGTAGCCACGGCAAGGCTGCCGTGGGCGCGTTACTGCGCTTCCGGAAAGAGGCCTCTCCTTCTCGCACAATATCCATGGGGATCATGGCTGCAGCGGCGTTGGTGGCTTCGATCAAAAGCCCGTGGTTCACGTACATGAGCACCAACTTGGACGCATTGCCCGTGCGTGCGCAGCTCAGGCGCTGCGTGATCCACTCGGGCAGCACGATCTTTACCTGCCACGACAAGATCACCTCGGCGGCGATTTCGTACTGCGTGAGCTCGTCCACGAAGCGCAAGTACGTCTTGAGCAGCTCCCACGCCAGATGGTCCACGCCGAAAGTGTGCACGTGCGACACGCAGAAGCGAGCCAGCGACTTGGTCATATGCGCATACGAAAGCGCGTTTTTGGACGCGATCTGCACAGCGAGTTCGAGCGACACCAGGCTCTCCTGCTTCTTCTCAGACAGCGTCGCGATGATGCCCGACGGCTGCTGGGGCACACCGGTCTCCATGATCGAACTGCGCAATGCTGCATCCACCAATAGCATCACGACGTCGTTCGCGTCCATCGTCGCCACCAGCACGCTGTTTTCGTGGCCTACCTCGAGGAGGCGGAGCTTGCCGTCGAGCACAGCGAGGTCTCGCTCCATGTCCTTGTACGTGACGATGTTGAGGGTCGCGATCTGGCGTGCTGTCACCTTCGTACGATTGTCTCCGCCAAGCAGTTCTTCCGCGTGGAGTTTTCGAACAACCCAGCGGTTCTCTTCGTCGCTGAGCTCGAGCAGCACATTCATCGCCGCCAAAAGCGCGTTTCGTTGGGTGCGTAGCAACCGAGCCGACGTGACCGCCGGCGCGAGTCGTAGGCGTAAGTACAGAGCGTGCAGAGCGGCTGCCGCGTTCGCTGGCTGGTTGCGGCGCGCGAAGAACGCGTACACAAGCTGGTGGTACATAACGACGCTGAGGTCCACACAACCGTCCTTAGCGACGCCGGCGTTAGCCGCAAGCCACTGGATCTGCTGTTCCACTTCCGGTTCGAGAGGCCCCCACTGGAAGTCGCACACTAGATCCAAGCGGCCGTGCCGACACAGCTCTTTGACAAAGTAGCTCGTGCACTCGATAGCCGAACGCGCAATATCATCGTCAGAACCGATTCCGTCCTGGTCCTTGCTCGCTTTGACCGCAAATGCTTGGGTCAGTGATGACAGCTGAACAGTGCGCATCAGAGCGAGATGCGCATCCTGATATGCCTGCTCTTCCACCGCGTACTTGAAAATATTGACCCACACAAACGACTGCAGGGCCCTAGAATCGACGTAGTCGAGAGCTTCCGACGCGATGACCCACAGGAAGCCTAGTGTGAGGTCATAAAAGCCGCGAGGGATCGTCTCCTTCAGTAAGCGAACGGCGGTTCCAACAAAACGCTCGCAATTGTCCACGGCGCGCGCAGCCTGCTCGTCGTCCTCGCAGGCTTCGACTTGTGATACGTATGAGGACAGGCACATGTTGAAGCAGCGGATCGCCTGCTTGAAATACTCGGTCGCAGCACTCTTCAAGTCTTCGTTCTTCGACGCTTGGTGGCCTTCCCACGCGAGACACTCGCCAATGGATCGGATGTACTTGATTCGCATCAGAGGCTTGAGCGGCATCGCGGACTCTTCCAGGAGACTGATGTCGTTCAAGCTGCAGCTCAACATCGACCGCAAAATGCTGTACTCGCGTTTCTTCTGAAGAAACGCGACAAGCAGGTCGTTGGGGCGGGATACCAATTCCAGAATGCCGCTTGCGTAGCTGCCGAGCAGCTGGTGCGGGTCCTCGGCCAAATCGAACTCGAGATCATCACCGAGCACTCGAACACGCTGGAAGGACTCGAAACGGTTGAGATTCTCGTTTGCTTCCGCCAAGAAGAACTGTAGCAGCGGAGGAAGCAGTGTGCCTGACGTCTTGGCGCTCAGCACATCGACTTCGGTTGTGCTGGTGATATTCTGGTTCGCCAGCCATCGGCTCTGGCTCCAACGTTGATACACGACGATCGCCTTCGGTAGAATCACTCGCTCGATAGACTTCAGCGTTTTTGGCTCAACAAACGAGATCTTAGCGTCAACCAAGTGCGCCAGACACAACACTACGCGAAGCGCTTGCGTGCACAGTTCGTCGACCGTTCGAGCCGTCACTTGGCTGAACGAATAGCAGGCTTCGTTGGTGCCGAAGTAGCGTCCACCTGGCGCCTGCTTGCTGTCACTGTCCATCTGGTCGTCGTCATCGTCGTGGGCGCCCGCATCTTCGCCATCGCTGTTGACTGCAAACGGATCGTTAGCCGATTCGCCCGAAGCCACATCGGCCGGAGCGAGGCTGTTGACGAGGGCTTGCAGAATCTGTTGGTGATGCGACGCGTTGTGTCCCAGTGCTTGACTGAGACGCAGCAGCGAACGTGTCAACACGAGCTCTGGGTGTGGCTCGTGGGCGATATCAGACGAGGTGAGCGCAGTGGACGTAATCATCGACAAGCGGACTGACTGTCGGGCGAGTGCCACGAGCGACTCCACCTTCTTATCCTCACCTGACATGATGGCGGTGACTTCGTTCTGCACTGTTGCTTGGAACATACTGCTCGGGAATGCGTCAAACGCAGGAAGAACGTCCGCAATGATGTCGCGCAAGACTTCACGCATGCCCGGAGAAGATGCTGGAGTGGAAACCGACTTCGAAAGCATAGCCGAAGCGATCGAAGACGCCGATGGGAAGAACAGCGACACGCGGTTGCGACGCAAAAGCACAGGCGACCCGAGAACATGACCCTTGGCAGACGATGCCGTCGCGAACCCGATCGGGGCGACTTCACTTCGCCAGTGCTTAGTGCAGAGCTCAATGATCGTCTTCCAGATTCCAATGCGCATAGTACTTGGATGCTGCACACGGCCTCGACCGTTGGTAATTGGCGTGTGCAACCACTTATCAGCCACTACTCCGATCAGCAGCTCCTTGTAGCGAGATTCTTGAGGCCCGACTTGAGTAAAATATGCGCGGATTGGCGCTTCAACACCACCGTGGTACTCGGAGATTGCCTTGTACACACTCTGGCGGGAGAAACGCCCCGGAAGCAACACTCGTTCGGCAAAGTAGTTCTAACACCATAAACAAATAAGATGAGGCTGTTAGAACTTCAAACCTCGCCACGAAAATCTAGCCAGAGATACCCACATCGATCAGCGCCTCAGAACCCTTTTCGTCGGTCAGCTGAAACGGGAAAACGCCATCTTCACGCTCGTACTTCTTCATCTGCACATCGACGCTGCTCACGAGTTGCGCTGGGATCACACGCGGCCCCGTCAGCGCTGTTGGGTTCGCGTGCGAATAGACAAAGTCACCGATCGAGGAACGCCACGCCGAATACAAAAAATCCTTTTCCACTGCAAAGTCCACAAACTTGAGGCGCTGGTTGCCTGTGCCGACGCTAAACACTCGCGCGACGTCGAGCCCCAGATCGCCTGCCGACTGCATGGACGTTTCGATCTCGCCACGAAGGAGAACGATCTGCTGCGGATACTCTTCAGTTGAGTCCACGTGAACGAGGATACGACAGGCACCACTGGTCGACGATGGGATCGCGACCAGCTTGGCCTGTGTCACAAAGGCTTCAGAATCATCCTCGAACTCATCGTCTTCGGTGTCTGGGTTGGTCACGCGCACCAGCGAGCGGATCGACTGCTTTCCGAGACACGTCTGCGTGCGGAACGACCACGCGCGCAACGTAAAGTCAGCCGACAGCGTGAGAATACACACGTCGGTGACTTCGTCACCGGCGGGGCCGTCGCTATCGTTGCCGTCGTTCTCGAGCGAGAAAAACGTCATCGCCACGATGGCGTCCGCTGTGATGTCGTCGACGCCGCGTTTGCGCTGGCTGCTGGATTTCACGAGCCCGTTCCAGAGCCACTGGACCATCGACTCGTCGCTGAACAAAAACTCTTGCGGCACGGGCTCGGGCGCGGTGGGGAGCCCAAAGTTGACGCCGACGATGCGGCCGGTGTCGGTCGCGACGATCAAATTGTACTCGTTGACCCACAGCGCCGTCGTGATGGCCTCGTCGGGCTGCAGCGAGCCCACGACTGCGGTGGCGGTCGCGAACGTCGGCGCGCGGCCCAACACGAGCGATGACGACGCCCCGCTGTCGTGCTGCTTTAAGATGCTGGGTATCATAGCCGCCACACCGCTAGAGGAGGAAGACTCCTTGACCGGAGCAGCCGACTTGACCGGGAATGTGATCCGATGGATCGAGCCGGCGTGGGTGAGTACACTCACGACCACGGCGGCGCCGTCCCACGACTCGACGGCCGCCACACCCGACGCGACGACCGCCGCGGGCAGGTGCAGCCGCAGTGCGTTGCCGTCAAGCGGCACGTGGAGACTCCACTCGCGCAGCACGAGCACGTTCTTGGTGACGCGCCAGCAGATGAAGCGGTGGCGTAGCGCCTCGTTCTGGAAGTAAAACGTGCCCGAGCCGGCGCACTCGAGCGCGCGTACTGTCAATACCACAAAATGAATCGCTTAGTGTGCTGTTGGTACAACGATTGAGAGGTGTTGGTCGTACGTACAGCGCGTGACGCTGCGCGCGGGCAGCGCCGAGGCGCCGTTGGGCAGCAGGACCGCGTGGGTCGGCATCGCGCGGCTCGTGGCGAGCGCCTGCGGGCCACCGAAGGACGCGCTGTGGCCGCCAAAGAGGGCGGCGTCGATCTCTTCGTCTTCAAAGCACGCGAACGGCGCCTCCTGCAGCGCCGCGGCCGCCACCGACGCAGCTCCCGACACCATCGTTGCCGCTTGGAGGTTAACTCGATCACCACGAATACAGAATGCGCGGGGGCGGCACGAGGAGGCGTACTTAAGTGTTTTAAGTTCGCACGAACCTTTTTCAAGACTCTCAATTTTGTCACCATGCTAGCAGCTACCACCACACGCTCAGATATGGCACTTTCTATACCACCAATGGTGGCTCTTGGATTGACGGAAAGAACCATTATCTCCTGACTTTGAAGCGGAGCTGCTCTCAGATCGAAGCGTCCTTCCGACGAGATGTTCGACACGCTGCGCGCGCAGAAGCAGAAGCTGCTGGACCCGGAGGCCGGGCCGCGCGACCCGAGCTTCCAGCAAGAAGCCACCGCGCTCTGTCCGAGCCTCTCGTACCAGGAGCGCGTCATCGGCTGCCTCACGTGCTTTTTGCTCGGCTTCCTGCTCTCGATCGGATCCACATTTCGGATCGCCAAGCTCGTCCATGGGAACCCGGGCCCGTTCGCCATGGCCTACACGATAGGCAATCTGTTGTCGATTGGTTCGTCCATGTTTTTCGTGGGCCCGCACAAACAGGTGGAGACCATGTTCCGCAAGAAGCGCCGCGTCTCGGCGATCATCTTCCTCTCGTTCATCGCGGTGACGCTCACGCTGTGCTTCTCACCGCACATCCCACACCGCGTCGGGCTTGTTGTGCTCTCGGTGCTCTGCCAGTTCGCCGCGCTCGTGTGGTACACGCTGTCGTACGTACCATACGGACGCAAGATCTTCCTCGGCTGCTGCAAGCGCATGTGCGGCATCCCAGACGAAGACGTCTGATCTACTTGGCCGGCTAGTAGCAGGAGCGAGGCACCGTAGCCAGGTGCAGTGAACAAGCGAGAAATGCGGGTGAATATGTATGGATCTTTCAACTTAATCGACGTGTCTCTTGTCTCGTCGGTGTACTGACTGGCGTTTACGTTGACCTGACCTGGATGCCGTGTACATCAGGTAACTAGAACAAGTCTCGTCGGCGTACGCACGACCGCGTAGGATATCATCAACCGCCTGAGCGACATTCCAGACGATGCGAACAGAAACCATAACGCGAGGCGTCCAGCTCCACGATCACGTCCACCGCCGGCATCGCCACTCGCTGACGCTGTGCTTTTGACTTTTTCACCGGTAAACGTGCTGGTTTCATCATGAAATCGTCGTCATCTTCTGGTTCGCGCACCACTAGCTGCTGCGTGCGTAGCTCCATTCCACCCACGAGACGAGTCAGCTCATGGTCGTCCACGAGCGTCTGTACATCGCTGACCGCGCAGCCAGCGATCACACGGCGTCGAGAGTGTTGCTTGGCGAACGCAAAAGCGCGTGCGTCATGCTCCGAGTTGATCTCGTCGACCACGAGCGTGTCCACCAGGTGGTTTTGCACGCTCACGACGATGCCGTCGGCGTTCTTGTCCAACGACTTGACCATGAAGCGCGTCGCGCGGTCCACGCAGCGGTGCGTGATCGTGCCGTCGCCGCCGATCTCGTTCGTTGTATCGACAATGCACACGCGCTCGCGGCCACTCGAAATGCTCCGCACAAGATCGCGAAGCAGCGACGGAGCCTGCGCGGCCGACCACCGGCACCGACTGGTCGCGGTGCTCGGGGCTGAGCAGTAGATCCATCACGAATTTGGAGGCAAACTGGACCGTGTGGCCGACGCGCATTGTGAGACCAACGATCTCGTTGTTCTTGCTGCGGCTGACAGCGATACGATGGAGCTGCCGATCCACGCATACGCGGTTGTTCTCGTCGATCGCGTCGTCACCGCCGGCAAGCGCGAGGATGCCGCTCACGTCTCCCTGCGTCAGCTCGTAGTCGCTTTCACACACCTGTCTCTTGCGAACCGCGCCAAACAGTTTAGACAACGATGCTGTTGTGGTCATCTTGAGCAGATCCGCGCACTCGGTCTCTCCATTGGAGTCGGCTACGTACGCTTTGGCTTTGCTGCCAACGTCGGGGCTCATCGACACGAGTCGATCTTCAAACTTGTCGATCCCCACGATGCTCTCGTACAGTGTCGGTGGCAGCAGCAACAGCAGCGGCTCAATGTCACAGTGGCGCTTCGGCTGTGGGATCATCGACATGGTCTGTGAGGCGTCGCCCATCAGCTCAAGCTGCGCGGCGAAACTTGTGCTTCTTGCTGAACCAGACAAGTGAGTGTCCAGGCAGCAAACGCGTCGCGGCCACGAAGCGCCGTAGTGTCAGCGTGACGAACTCATCCTTGGTGACCGCACTCGCGCCGTCGGATGCGCAGCGGTTTAGCACAACGCGCACCAAGCACACGAGGCACAAGTGCGCGCGCTGCACCGAGTGCTGGAGAAGCACCTGCGTCAGCGGCGCAGTGTCCTTGGTCGCGATCGCATCTCCGATCGACGATCGCCGGGTCAACTGGTCACTCACCATGGTCTTTTATTCCTCTTGAGATGTGGGCGACTCTGGATTTTGCGCGGTCTCGCTGGTGTCGCCGTTGGCAAGTGCCCCGCTCTCGTGGATGCGCGTGAGGCTGCCATTGCGTTCCTTCGCGTCCACAGCACATTCGTAGGAAAGCTACAGATCGACGATGTTGCGCACGCCGCTGATCGTGTGGCCGAGCCTGTGCGCCGCCATCCAGCGCGCGACGTCGCCCACGCTGTGGAGCGACCTTGGTCGCGCTGCCTTCAAGGAAGAGCGTACGCATGAGCGCCTGGAACTACGGGCACCCGACCACGCGCTTGCCGATCTTGCTGCCGAAGAGTTGGTCCATTGGATCTGTTGCTGCTGCTGCTGATGTGTGTTTTGGTTTTCGCGACTAAAGGGTATGCGTCGGAGTGGCCTTTCTTGCCAATCTATCTAGACCAAAAACAGAAAGGATACACTAATTTTGAAGTCCCAAAACGAACCACAAAATACAAAGCGAGGAGCAGAGCAACACAGAAAACAAATTGTGGGTCATGCGCGCTGGTGCTCAAGCGTCATTAAAAACCGTTGAATCGGGAATGTCCGTGTTCCTGTTGGAGCAATGTCCATTATTCGCAATAGCTAGTTCTTCGATAGCTGGTTCTTCAAGTCAAAGTGTTGGGGCTCGATCTGCTATCGTGGTGGCGCCATTACGTCTACTCGTCGCGGCGCTGCGCGCGAAGCAGTTGCTTCTTCACAGCGTGGAAGCGCAGCAGCATCCTACAGGGATTCACACAGAAGCAAGCTCCGGTCAGTAACCAAGTGTAACCTCGCCACACGATGCGCATAGTGACGTACCAGTAGATCGTGAACGTGAGCGCGCTGATCCACCAGTTGCGCTCCGAGCGCCAGCGAGTGGCCTTCTTCTGCTTGTAAGGCAGAATCATCAGACTGTGACCGCCGGTTCATCATACCTCAAGTTCGATACGCACCTGCAAGTCCGCCGAGTAGTGGTGACCTTCAACATGCACGTCCGTCATGCTGTAGCGCTTCTGGAGGTCGTACGTCTGGGCTGTAAGCATCCAACCGTACCCATTTCAAGTCAGCGCTCTTTCCTTCCTCCAGTCTTCCACGCTTTCCTCACCAAGCAATGCGACAAACGAGAGCGTCGTGATGAGCGAGAACACGCTCAGCGTGCCGATCTTGATGCTGAACATCACGTCGCCAAACTTGATGATGCCGCGGTTGAGCATCACAAACGGGAATGGGATCGTGATCAGCAGTAGCCTGCAACGTTCACGCCGATGGGTCAGACAGAGATCGGAGTTTGAAGGCTCTAGCGACCGCATGCAAGCCCCAAAAAGCGCGAGGAAGCCGGCCACGTACAGTACGACCGCGGGCGGCAGTAGCACATAAGTCATGGAGGCCCACATCGTCGCCATGGTGTCCGTTTAGTCGTCCCTTAGGGGGAGGAAGGGCGCTGTGATCTGGAGGCGCTTGCTGGTGGAGAATCTGGTTGAGTTGTGAGGATCAAGTTTGGGACGGTAAACACGGGTCTGTTCCCCCTTCGGACACGATCAACTGTTTTCACAGAGCAGAGCTGGAATGTATGTCACTTGCCATCATTCGTCAAAGCGTACCCATCGCATACCCGCTGGCCGCTGGGGAAAGAATGATTCCAGGCCCAAAAACAAAATGGCGGGTGCTACCATCGCCTGGCCACCCCGACGCCAAAGCCATCGCATGTGAGAAGAATAAGATTGGCTCATTGGTCGCAAAGAAACTTCTTGTGGAAGCTGGAAGTGGGCGGGAACAGCGGTATTTTCTCTATGGTGCAAGTCGTATTCTGCCAACCCCAGCACAAAATGATCTTCTGTCTTACGGTGTCGCGGGGTTTTCCCAAAAATCCTAACTCTGCACGAATATGGACGGCATGGTCTAGAGGAACCCGATCGCGCGCAGCTCGTGCGCGTCTTCCAGGACGAACTTGTAATAGGCACCGGCGTAGCGGATGTCGCTCACGATGTTCCCCAGCTTAAGACCCCACGCCTCCTCTGGCCACGGATCCATATGTGGGACCACAAAGTCGCGCGGCACGCGACAGTGGCTGTAACGCGCTGCGTAGTACTCCAGCGACGGGAGAATACTTTGGCGCCATCGGTGCTGGCGCAGCTCCCATACAAACTCCATCGCTTCAAATCGGTCATGATTCTCTTGAATTTCAAGAGTATAAGCGCCCGAGCAGCGGATGTGGTTCACACAGACGCCCAACGCGTACCCCCACGCCTTCGGAGGCCACGGAGCTTCGGACGGCACGACGAAATCACGCGCTACGAGCGAATTACCATGCACTTGATAGTGCGTCTCCAGCGACGGCAGTACGATCTCTTTCCATGAGGCCTCGCGATGGTCCCACACGAATTGCAACTCGATCAGTCGCTCGGCATCTCGGGCCACTTGCTTGGCGTACCCATCTTTATTTCTGATCGTGCCCACGGTCGAGCCAAGTGGAAGCCCCCACGCTTTCTTGGGCCATGGCTCCTCCGGCGGAACCACGAATGTCCGCTTGACGTTGCAATGTTTGTGGACCTGCACGAAGGTCTCCAGCGCTGGGAGGACTTTATCCTTCCACGTCGTCTCGACGACGTCAAACGAGAAATCAATTTGCCGCAAATCTTCGAGCTCATCCGGTTCCAGCGTACTGCCCTGCTGTCGCAGCCGATGAACACGAGTCCCAAGCCGGAATCCCCACGTGTGGCGCGGCCAGCGCAAATCTCCATGCGGGACGACGAAATCTGACGGGACGAGCAAGTCGCCTTCAATGCTCGCATACGCCCGCAAAGGGGCTAGAACGAGCTCGCGCCACAGGTGTTTCTTCCAGTCGCCGTCTACGGGGAATCCGATCTCGCGCAGTGCCGCCACCACAAGTGGGTAGCGCTCGTGGTGCCGCTTGTTGGTCATGAACTTGTGGACCACGCGGCCGAGATTCACGCCGCGTAGCCCGTTGGGCCACTCCAGATGCGCTGCATCTTCGCCGACCAAGCGTGCAAGAATTCGAACGCTCTCCGCATCTTCTTGCTCGTTTCTGTGCGGGATCGGGAAATGGAACGGCACCATGAAGTGGCTTGTGGCCTTGTGAAACACCTCGAGCCCTTGCACCATCAGCGTGAACTCGACCGCCGGCGGGAGCTTGTCGTTCGCGCTGGGCCATTTACGCGAGTCAGAAGGCGCATCGCATCGACTGCTTGTGGTGATAGACGCGGTACAGCGCAAGAAAAAAGCAGCGTTCACGCGAAGCGCGCCATGCAGCCCCACTCGCCGTACCAGCATTTTCAGTGGTGAATGGTTCCAACATGAAGCGAAGCAGTCGGTTCATAACGTCGATACGAACTATGAAACGCAAATCGCGTAATTGGGACCAATCTAAAATCTCATTTTCCGCCAATCGAAGTGACCTAATGGATATCCCAGCTCTCTTTGAGTTTCCTCTTTCAGGAGCTCAAATCAGCAAGCAATATGCGGGACATCACGTCGTCGTCCGCCGCCATCTCGCTCGCCGCTGCCAACGCCCGCAGCCAGCGCGCGGCGGCGGCTCGAGCCGCCGCCGCGCGCTGGCTGCGGGCGTTGGCAGCGGCGAGCGAGATGGCGGCGGACGACGACGTGATGTCCCGCATATTGCTTGCTGATTTGAGCTCCTGAAAGAGGAAACTCAAAGAGAGCTGGGATATCCATTAGGTCACTTCGATTGGCGGAAAATGAGATTTTAGATTGGTCCCAATTACGCGATTTGCGTTTCATAGTTCGTATCGACGTTATGAACCGACTGCTTCGCTTCATGTTGGAACCATTCACCACTGAAAATGCTGGTACGGCGAGTGGGGCTGCATGGCGCGCTTCGCGTGAACGCTGCTTTTTTCTTGCGCTGTACCGCGTCTATCACCACAAGCAGTCGATGCGATGCGCCTTCTGACTCGCGTAAATGGCCCAGCGCGAACGACAAGCTCCCGCCGGCGGTCGAGTTCACGCTGATGGTGCAAGGGCTCGAGGTGTTTCACAAGGCCACAAGCCACTTCATGGTGCCGTTCCATTTCCCGATCCCGCACAGAAACGAGCAAGAAGATGCGGAGAGCGTTCGAATTCTTGCACGCTTGGTCGGCGAAGATGCAGCGCATCTGGAGTGGCCCAACGGGCTACGCGGCGTGAATCTCGGCCGCGTGGTCCACAAGTTCATGACCAACAAGCGGCACCACGAGCGCTACCCACTTGTGGTGGCGGCACTGCGCGAGATCGGATTCCCCGTAGACGGCGACTGGAAGAAACACCTGTGGCGCGAGCTCGTTCTAGCCCCTTTGCGGGCGTATGCGAGCATTGAAGGCGACTTGCTCGTCCCGTCAGATTTCGTCGTCCCGCATGGAGATTTGCGCTGGCCGCGCCACACGTGGGGATTCCGGCTTGGGACTCGTGTTCATCGGCTGCGACAGCAGGGCAGTACGCTGGAACCGGATGAGCTCGAAGATTTGCGGCAAATTGATTTCTCGTTTGACGTCGTCGAGACGACGTGGAAGGATAAAGTCCTCCCAGCGCTGGAGACCTTCGTGCAGGTCCACAAACATTGCAACGTCAAGCGGACATTCGTGGTTCCGCCGGAGGAGCCATGGCCCAAGAAAGCGTGGGGGCTTCCACTTGGCTCGACCGTGGGCACGATCAGAAATAAAGATGGGTACGCCAAGCAAGTGGCCCGAGATGCCGAGCGACTGATCGAGTTGCAATTCGTGTGGGACCATCGCGAGGCCTCATGGAAAGAGATCGTACTGCCGTCGCTGGAGACGCACTATCAAGTGCATGGTAATTCGCTCGTAGCGCGTGATTTCGTCGTGCCGTCCGAAGCTCCGTGGCCTCCGAAGGCGTGGGGGTACGCGTTGGGCGTCTGTGTGAACCACATCCGCTGCTCGGGCGCTTATACTCTTGAAATTCAAGAGAATCATGACCGATTTGAAGCGATGGAGTTTGTATGGGAGCTGCGCCAGCACCGATGGCGCCAAAGTATTCTCCCGTCGCTGGAGTACTACGCAGCGCGTTACAGCCACTGTCGCGTGCCGCGCGACTTTGTGGTCCCACATATGGATCCGTGGCCAGAGGAGGCGTGGGGTCTTAAGCTGGGGAACATCGTGAGCGACATCCGCTACGCCGGTGCCTATTACAAGTTCGTCCTGGAAGACGCGCACGAGCTGCGCGCGATCGGGTTCCTCTAGACCATGCCGTCCATATTCGTGCAGAGTTAGGATTTTTGGGAAAACCCCGCGACACCGTAAGACAGAAGATCATTTTGTGCTGGGGTTGGCAGAATACGACTTGCACCATAGAGAAAATACCGCTGTTCCCGCCCACTTCCAGCTTCCACAAGAAGTTTCTTTGCGACCAATGAGCCAATCTTATTCTTCTCACATGCGATGGCTTTGGCGTCGGGGTGGCCAGGCGATGGTAGCACCCGCCATTTTGTTTTTGGGCCTGGAATCATTCTTTCCCCAGCGGCCAGCGGGTATGCGATGGGTACGCTTTGACGAATGATGGCAAGTGACATACATTCCAGCTCTGCTCTGTGAAAACAGTTGATCGTGTCCGAAGGGGGAACAGACCCGTGTTTACCGTCCCAAACTTGATCCTCACAACTCAACCAGATTCTCCACCAGCAAGCGCCTCCAGATCACAGCGCCCTTCCTCCCCCTAAGGGACGACTAAACGGACACCATGGCGACGATGTGGGCCTCCATGACTTATGTGCTACTGCCGCCCGCGGTCGTACTGTACGTGGCCGGCTTCCTCGCGCTTTTTGGGGCTTGCATGCGGTCGCTAGAGCCTTCAAACTCCGATCTCTGTCTGACCCATCGGCGTGAACGTTGCAGGCTACTGCTGATCACGATCCCATTCCCGTTTGTGATGCTCAACCGCGGCATCATCAAGTTTGGCGACGTGATGTTCAGCATCAAGATCGGCACGCTGAGCGTGTTCTCGCTCATCACGACGCTCTCGTTTGTCGCATTGCTTGGTGAGGAAAGCGTGGAAGACTGGAGGAAGGAAAGAGCGCTGACTTGAAATGGGTACGGTTGGATGCTTACAGCCCAGACGTACGACCTCCAGAAGCGCTACAGCATGACGGACGTGCATGTTGAAGGTCACCACTACTCGGCGGACTTGCAGGTGCGTATCGAACTTGAGGTATGATGAACCGGCGGTCACAGTCTGATGATTCTGCCTTACAAGCAGAAGAAGGCCACTCGCTGGCGCTCGGAGCGCAACTGGTGGATCAGCGCGCTCACGTTCACGATCTACTGGTACGTCACTATGCGCATCGTGTGGCGAGGTTACACTTGGTTACTGACCGGAGCTTGCTTCTGTGTGAATCCCTGTAGGATGCTGCTGCGCTTCCACGCTGTGAAGAAGCAACTGCTTCGCGCGCAGCGCCGCGACGAGTAGACGTAATGGCGCCACCACGATAGCAGATCGAGCCCCAACACTTTGACTTGAAGAACCAGCTATCGAAGAACTAGCTATTGCGAATAATGGACATTGCTCCAACAGGAACACGGACATTCCCGATTCAACGGTTTTTAATGACGCTTGAGCACCAGCGCGCATGACCCACAATTTGTTTTCTGTGTTGCTCTGCTCCTCGCTTTGTATTTTGTGGTTCGTTTTGGGACTTCAAAATTAGTGTATCCTTTCTGTTTTTGGTCTAGATAGATTGGCAAGAAAGGCCACTCCGACGCATACCCTTTAGTCGCGAAAACCAAAACACACATCAGCAGCAGCAGCAACAGATCCAATGGACCAACTCTTCGGCAGCAAGATCGGCAAGCGCGTGGTCGGGTGCCCGTAGTTCCAGGCGCTCATGCGTACGCTCTTCCTTGAAGGCAGCGCGACCAAGGTCGCTCCACAGCGTGGGCGACGTCGCGCGCTGGATGGCGGCGCACAGGCTCGGCCACACGATCAGCGGCGTGCGCAACATCGTCGATCTGTAGCTTTCCTACGAATGTGCTGTGGACGCGAAGGAACGCAATGGCAGCCTCACGCGCATCCACGAGAGCGGGGCACTTGCCAACGGCGACACCAGCGAGACCGCGCAAAATCCAGAGTCGCCCACATCTCAAGAGGAATAAAAGACCATGGTGAGTGACCAGTTGACCCGGCGATCGTCGATCGGAGATGCGATCGCGACCAAGGACACTGCGCCGCTGACGCAGGTGCTTCTCCAGCACTCGGTGCAGCGCGCGCACTTGTGCCTCGTGTGCTTGGTGCGCGTTGTGCTAAACCGCTGCGCATCCGACGGCGCGAGTGCGGTCACCAAGGATGAGTTCGTCACGCTGACACTACGGCGCTTCGTGGCCGCGACGCGTTTGCTGCCTGGACACTCACTTGTCTGGTTCAGCAAGAAGCACAAGTTTCGCCGCGCAGCTTGAGCTGATGGGCGACGCCTCACAGACCATGTCGATGATCCCACAGCCGAAGCGCCACTGTGACATTGAGCCGCTGCTGTTGCTGCTGCCACCGACACTGTACGAGAGCATCGTGGGGATCGACAAGTTTGAAGATCGACTCGTGTCGATGAGCCCCGACGTTGGCAGCAAAGCCAAAGCGTACGTAGCCGACTCCAATGGAGAGACCGAGTGCGCGGATCTGCTCAAGATGACCACAACAGCATCGTTGTCTAAACTGTTTGGCGCGGTTCGCAAGAGACAGGTGTGTGAAAGCGACTACGAGCTGACGCAGGGAGACGTGAGCGGCATCCTCGCGCTTGCCGGCGGTGACGACGCGATCGACGAGAACAACCGCGTATGCGTGGATCGGCAGCTCCATCGTATCGCTGTCAGCCGCAGCAAGAACAACGAGATCGTTGGTCTCACAATGCGCGTCGGCCACACGGTCCAGTTTGCCTCCAAATTCGTGATGGATCTACTGCTCAGCCCCGAGCACCGCGACCAGTCGGTGCCGGTGGTCGGCCGCGCAGGCTCCGTCGCTGCTTCGCGATCTTGTGCGGAGCATTTCGAGTGGCCGCGAGCGCGTGTGCATTGTCGATACAACGAACGAGATCGGCGGCGACGGCACGATCACGCACCGCTGCGTGGACCGCGCGACGCGCTTCATGGTCAAGTCGTTGGACAAGAACGCCGACGGCATCGTCGTGAGCGTGCAAAACCACCTGGTGGACACGCTCGTGGTCGACGAGATCAACTCGGAGCATGACGCACGCGCTTTTGCGTTCGCCAAGCAACACTCTCGACGCCGTGTGATCGCTGGCTGCGCGGTCAGCGATGTACAGACGCTCGTGGACGACCATGAGCTGACTCGTCTCGTGGGTGGAATGGAGCTACGCACGCAGCAGCTAGTGGTGCGCGAACCAGAAGATGACGACGATTTCATGATGAAACCAGCACGTTTACCGGTGAAAAAGTCAAAAGCACAGCGTCAGCGAGTGGCGATGCCGGCGGTGGACGTGATCGTGGAGCTGGACGCCTCGCGTTATGGTTTCTGTTCGCATCGTCTGGAATGTCGCTCAGGCGGTTGATGATATCCTACGCGGTCGTGCGTACGCCGACGAGACTTGTTCTAGTTACCTGATGTACACGGCATCCAGGTCAGGTCAACGTAAACGCCAGTCAGTACACCGACGAGACAAGAGACACGTCGATTAAGTTGAAAGATCCATACATATTCACCCGCATTTCTCGCTTGTTCACTGCACCTGGCTACGGTGCCTCGCTCCTGCTACTAGCCGGCCAAGTAGATCAGACGTCTTCGTCTGGGATGCCGCACATGCGCTTGCAGCAGCCGAGGAAGATCTTGCGTCCGTATGGTACGTACGACAGCGTGTACCACACGAGCGCGGCGAACTGGCAGAGCACCGAGAGCACAACAAGCCCGACGCGGTGTGGGATGTGCGGTGAGAAGCACAGCGTGAGCGTCACCGCGATGAACGAGAGGAAGATGATCGCCGAGACGCGGCGCTTCTTGCGGAACATGGTCTCCACCTGTTTGTGCGGGCCCACGAAAAACATGGACGAACCAATCGACAACAGATTGCCTATCGTGTAGGCCATGGCGAACGGGCCCGGGTTCCCATGGACGAGCTTGGCGATCCGAAATGTGGATCCGATCGAGAGCAGGAAGCCGAGCAAAAAGCACGTGAGGCAGCCGATGACGCGCTCCTGGTACGAGAGGCTCGGACAGAGCGCGGTGGCTTCTTGCTGGAAGCTCGGGTCGCGCGGCCCGGCCTCCGGGTCCAGCAGCTTCTGCTTCTGCGCGCGCAGCGTGTCGAACATCTCGTCGGAAGGACGCTTCGATCTGAGAGCA
The DNA here is from genome assembly GCA_023336445.1 of Pythium dissimile. Lineage (NCBI taxonomy): Eukaryota > Oomycota > Peronosporomycetes > Pythiales > Pythiaceae > Pythium > Pythium dissimile. Next base: position 50,388 of record JAADWZ010000068.1, read on the forward strand.
GCTCCGCTTCAAAGTCAGGAGATAATGGTTCTTTCCGTCAATCCAAGAGCCACCATTGGTGGTATAGAAAGTGCCATATCTGAGCGTGTGGTGGTAGCTGCTAGCATGGTGACAAAATTGAGAGTCTTGAAAAAGGTTCGTGCGAACTTAAAACACTTAAGTACGCCTCCTCGTGCCGCCCCCGCGCATTCTGTATTCGTGGTGATCGAGTTAACCTCCAAGCGGCAACGATGGTGTCGGGAGCTGCGTCGGTGGCGGCCGCGGCGCTGCAGGAGGCGCCGTTCGCGTGCTTTGAAGACGAAGAGATCGACGCCGCCCTCTTTGGCGGCCACAGCGCGTCCTTCGGTGGCCCGCAGGCGCTCGCCACGAGCCGCGCGATGCCGACCCACGCGGTCCTGCTGCCCAACGGCGCCTCGGCGCTGCCCGCGCGCAGCGTCACGCGCTGTACGTACGACCAACACCTCTCAATCGTTGTACCAACAGCACACTAAGCGATTCATTTTGTGGTATTGACAGTACGCGCGCTCGAGTGCGCCGGCTCGGGCACGTTTTACTTCCAGAACGAGGCGCTACGCCACCGCTTCATCTGCTGGCGCGTCACCAAGAACGTGCTCGTGCTGCGCGAGTGGAGTCTCCACGTGCCGCTTGACGGCAACGCACTGCGGCTGCACCTGCCCGCGGCGGTCGTCGCGTCGGGTGTGGCGGCCGTCGAGTCGTGGGACGGCGCCGCCGTGGTCGTGAGTGTACTCACCCACGCCGGCTCGATCCATCGGATCACATTCCCGGTCAAGTCGGCTGCTCCGGTCAAGGAGTCTTCCTCCTCTAGCGGTGTGGCGGCTATGATACCCAGCATCTTAAAGCAGCACGACAGCGGGGCGTCGTCATCGCTCGTGTTGGGCCGCGCGCCGACGTTCGCGACCGCCACCGCAGTCGTGGGCTCGCTGCAGCCCGACGAGGCCATCACGACGGCGCTGTGGGTCAACGAGTACAATTTGATCGTCGCGACCGACACCGGCCGCATCGTCGGCGTCAACTTTGGGCTCCCCACCGCGCCCGAGCCCGTGCCGCAAGAGTTTTTGTTCAGCGACGAGTCGATGGTCCAGTGGCTCTGGAACGGGCTCGTGAAATCCAGCAGCCAGCGCAAACGCGGCGTCGACGACATCACAGCGGACGCCATCGTGGCGATGACGTTTTTCTCGCTCGAGAACGACGGCAACGATAGCGACGGCCCCGCCGGTGACGAAGTCACCGACGTGTGTATTCTCACGCTGTCGGCTGACTTTACGTTGCGCGCGTGGTCGTTCCGCACGCAGACGTGTCTCGGAAAGCAGTCGATCCGCTCGCTGGTGCGCGTGACCAACCCAGACACCGAAGACGATGAGTTCGAGGATGATTCTGAAGCCTTTGTGACACAGGCCAAGCTGGTCGCGATCCCATCGTCGACCAGTGGTGCCTGTCGTATCCTCGTTCACGTGGACTCAACTGAAGAGTATCCGCAGCAGATCGTTCTCCTTCGTGGCGAGATCGAAACGTCCATGCAGTCGGCAGGCGATCTGGGGCTCGACGTCGCGCGAGTGTTTAGCGTCGGCACAGGCAACCAGCGCCTCAAGTTTGTGGACTTTGCAGTGGAAAAGGATTTTTTGTATTCGGCGTGGCGTTCCTCGATCGGTGACTTTGTCTATTCGCACGCGAACCCAACAGCGCTGACGGGGCCGCGTGTGATCCCAGCGCAACTCGTGAGCAGCGTCGATGTGCAGATGAAGAAGTACGAGCGTGAAGATGGCGTTTTCCCGTTTCAGCTGACCGACGAAAAGGGTTCTGAGGCGCTGATCGATGTGGGTATCTCTGGCTAGATTTTCGTGGCGAGGTTTGAAGTTCTAACAGCCTCATCTTATTTGTTTATGGTGTTAGAACTACTTTGCCGAACGAGTGTTGCTTCCGGGGCGTTTCTCCCGCCAGAGTGTGTACAAGGCAATCTCCGAGTACCACGGTGGTGTTGAAGCGCCAATCCGCGCATATTTTACTCAAGTCGGGCCTCAAGAATCTCGCTACAAGGAGCTGCTGATCGGAGTAGTGGCTGATAAGTGGTTGCACACGCCAATTACCAACGGTCGAGGCCGTGTGCAGCATCCAAGTACTATGCGCATTGGAATCTGGAAGACGATCATTGAGCTCTGCACTAAGCACTGGCGAAGTGAAGTCGCCCCGATCGGGTTCGCGACGGCATCGTCTGCCAAGGGTCATGTTCTCGGGTCGCCTGTGCTTTTGCGTCGCAACCGCGTGTCGCTGTTCTTCCCATCGGCGTCTTCGATCGCTTCGGCTATGCTTTCGAAGTCGGTTTCCACTCCAGCATCTTCTCCGGGCATGCGTGAAGTCTTGCGCGACATCATTGCGGACGTTCTTCCTGCGTTTGACGCATTCCCGAGCAGTATGTTCCAAGCAACAGTGCAGAACGAAGTCACCGCCATCATGTCAGGTGAGGATAAGAAGGTGGAGTCGCTCGTGGCACTCGCCCGACAGTCAGTCCGCTTGTCGATGATTACGTCCACTGCGCTCACCTCGTCTGATATCGCCCACGAGCCACACCCAGAGCTCGTGTTGACACGTTCGCTGCTGCGTCTCAGTCAAGCACTGGGACACAACGCGTCGCATCACCAACAGATTCTGCAAGCCCTCGTCAACAGCCTCGCTCCGGCCGATGTGGCTTCGGGCGAATCGGCTAACGATCCGTTTGCAGTCAACAGCGATGGCGAAGATGCGGGCGCCCACGACGATGACGACGACCAGATGGACAGTGACAGCAAGCAGGCGCCAGGTGGACGCTACTTCGGCACCAACGAAGCCTGCTATTCGTTCAGCCAAGTGACGGCTCGAACGGTCGACGAACTGTGCACGCAAGCGCTTCGCGTAGTGTTGTGTCTGGCGCACTTGGTTGACGCTAAGATCTCGTTTGTTGAGCCAAAAACGCTGAAGTCTATCGAGCGAGTGATTCTACCGAAGGCGATCGTCGTGTATCAACGTTGGAGCCAGAGCCGATGGCTGGCGAACCAGAATATCACCAGCACAACCGAAGTCGATGTGCTGAGCGCCAAGACGTCAGGCACACTGCTTCCTCCGCTGCTACAGTTCTTCTTGGCGGAAGCAAACGAGAATCTCAACCGTTTCGAGTCCTTCCAGCGTGTTCGAGTGCTCGGTGATGATCTCGAGTTCGATTTGGCCGAGGACCCGCACCAGCTGCTCGGCAGCTACGCAAGCGGCATTCTGGAATTGGTATCCCGCCCCAACGACCTGCTTGTCGCGTTTCTTCAGAAGAAACGCGAGTACAGCATTTTGCGGTCGATGTTGAGCTGCAGCTTGAACGACATCAGTCTCCTGGAAGAGTCCGCGATGCCGCTCAAGCCTCTGATGCGAATCAAGTACATCCGATCCATTGGCGAGTGTCTCGCGTGGGAAGGCCACCAAGCGTCGAAGAACGAAGACTTGAAGAGTGCTGCGACCGAGTATTTCAAGCAGGCGATCCGCTGCTTCAACATGTGCCTGTCCTCATACGTATCACAAGTCGAAGCCTGCGAGGACGACGAGCAGGCTGCGCGCGCCGTGGACAATTGCGAGCGTTTTGTTGGAACCGCCGTTCGCTTACTGAAGGAGACGATCCCTCGCGGCTTTTATGACCTCACACTAGGCTTCCTGTGGGTCATCGCGTCGGAAGCTCTCGACTACGTCGATTCTAGGGCCCTGCAGTCGTTTGTGTGGGTCAATATTTTCAAGTACGCGGTGGAAGAGCAGGCATATCAGGATGCGCATCTCGCTCTGATGCGCACTGTTCAGCTGTCATCACTGACCCAAGCATTTGCGGTCAAAGCGAGCAAGGACCAGGACGGAATCGGTTCTGACGATGATATTGCGCGTTCGGCTATCGAGTGCACGAGCTACTTTGTCAAAGAGCTGTGTCGGCACGGCCGCTTGGATCTAGTGTGCGACTTCCAGTGGGGGCCTCTCGAACCGGAAGTGGAACAGCAGATCCAGTGGCTTGCGGCTAACGCCGGCGTCGCTAAGGACGGTTGTGTGGACCTCAGCGTCGTTATGTACCACCAGCTTGTGTACGCGTTCTTCGCGCGCCGCAACCAGCCAGCGAACGCGGCAGCCGCTCTGCACGCTCTGTACTTACGCCTACGACTCGCGCCGGCGGTCACGTCGGCTCGGTTGCTACGCACCCAACGAAACGCGCTTTTGGCGGCGATGAATGTGCTGCTCGAGCTCAGCGACGAAGAGAACCGCTGGGTTGTTCGAAAACTCCACGCGGAAGAACTGCTTGGCGGAGACAATCGTACGAAGGTGACAGCACGCCAGATCGCGACCCTCAACATCGTCACGTACAAGGACATGGAGCGAGACCTCGCTGTGCTCGACGGCAAGCTCCGCCTCCTCGAGGTAGGCCACGAAAACAGCGTGCTGGTGGCGACGATGGACGCGAACGACGTCGTGATGCTATTGGTGGATGCAGCATTGCGCAGTTCGATCATGGAGACCGGTGTGCCCCAGCAGCCGTCGGGCATCATCGCGACGCTGTCTGAGAAGAAGCAGGAGAGCCTGGTGTCGCTCGAACTCGCTGTGCAGATCGCGTCCAAAAACGCGCTTTCGTATGCGCATATGACCAAGTCGCTGGCTCGCTTCTGCGTGTCGCACGTGCACACTTTCGGCGTGGACCATCTGGCGTGGGAGCTGCTCAAGACGTACTTGCGCTTCGTGGACGAGCTCACGCAGTACGAAATCGCCGCCGAGGTGATCTTGTCGTGGCAGGTAAAGATCGTGCTGCCCGAGTGGATCACGCAGCGCCTGAGCTGCGCACGCACGGGCAATGCGTCCAAGTTGGTGCTCATGTACGTGAACCACGGGCTTTTGATCGAAGCCACCAACGCCGCTGCAGCCATGATCCCCATGGATATTGTGCGAGAAGGAGAGGCCTCTTTCCGGAAGCGCAGTAACGCGCCCACGGCAGCCTTGCCGTGGCTACCGTACAGTTTGTTCGACACGGTGCTAAACGCCGACGATGGTGCGCTCACGAGCTCCACTACTGGGTCGAGCTCGAGCTTCGGGTTCAGTGGCGCTTCGGCTACCTCTGGGGACCCAACCCTACGTGGTGCCGCGCAAACGCTGCGCAGCCGCCTGACCGAGTATTTCAAGTACGTTCACACGCTCGAGCAGTCGCGACAAGCAGCGAGCGTGGCGCGCGACTCGTTCGCGGCGCTTTGAGGCGGCGTCGCAGCCAGCCACCAAAATAATTCGGACATATTTTGGCTAGTAAACCGCATTGGTTTTGCTTCCTCGGGCATTTCGAACAAGAACGGGCACAGCGACGAGGATGCACCCAGCTTCTAGTTCTACAGTGTAGTATTGGACAATAGAACTGGAGTTGACAAGAGGGAGACTCAGGTTCCGATTCGAATCACGTTCGCAAATCGTCTTTGCGAAATGGAATCATACGAACGAGACCAAATAAATGGTACATCATCGTTTCCCCACGTGTAGGCGCTCTTTATTAGCGGCGCGGCACTCTACAATGCTATTGGATGGCTGTGTGTCAGCGGAGGGCGCGTGCAGAGGATGCGGCGACTGCCGCCAAGCGCGAAAGATTGCGAGTGAGTAGAAAGAGGGGCACAGGACAAGCGAGCAGTGCGGCTGCAAAATTGGTTGGCGGGTATTGGCGGATAGAATGAACAAGTATGATTGGTGAATTATCCGGTGTACATGCGATGATTGGCTGTATCGAGGATCAGTTGAGGAGCTACGTTCACACGTCACAGACAGTTTGCCAAGCGCAACCAACTGACGCTATAATGTGGGTTCCTCGCGCAGCGCGAGAACTTGGAACGCGAACGATGCAGCTCCGCTCGCAGCGACCCAAACGTGGCGCGGCCGCTGCGCTATCACCGCCTGCGTCCGCTCGGGCGCTGAGCACGCCCACAGAGCCCGCGGAGCCCGCAGTTGCGTCGTCACCGCCTGCGAAGAAGCCGCGTAAAGCCAAACCAGCGACGACCATACCCATTGTCGCGGACACGAGCGTCGAAGGCGACGAGAAAGTGCTCTACAAGTACCCAGTGCTTGTTCCGGCGCGCATCTTGCGGCGCTACAAGCGCTTTCTTGCGGATGTTGTGCTGGCGGAAGCGGGCGACGAAGGAGCTGATGCAGTGGACGAGTCGGCGGCGATCACGATCTACTGTCCCAACACGGGGCCGATGATCGGACTCCTCGACGAGCCCAACGCGCGCGTGCAGCTCTCCAAAAGCGAAGACGAGAAACGAAAGTACGCGTACACGCTGGAGATGGTGCGCATCCACGTACGTGACTCTGTACAGTACTCATGGTAGAAGGAATTTGCAGATCAACTGGGAGTTCACCGTTGTTCGTGGCGTCTGTGCGGTAGAATGGGGAGCGCCACGTGTGGGTCGGCGTGCACTCGACATCCGCCAATTACATGGTCGAGCAGGCAATCAAGTTGGGGTGGTTCACACCTCAGCTCGGTGCGTTCGACACGCTGCAGCGCGAGGTGAAGTTCGCCAAGAACAGTCGCGTCGACTTTGTGCTCTCGCGCCACGACGCCGATGGCGACTTGGTCCATCAAAAGTATGTGGAAGTCAAGAGCGTCACGCTCGCGTGGCCGATGGGCGGCGCAGCAGCGAACGCAGCGAGCGGCCGGTGCGCCGTCTTCCCGGACACCAAGTCGGATCGTGCGCAAAAGCACGTGGTGGAATTGATGGAACTCATCGAGCATCGCAAGGCCCAGAAGCCGAAGCCCGGGCAAAAGACCGTGGAGCTCAGCGGCGCCATTGTGTTCCTCGTGCAGCGCAACGACTGCGACAGCTTCATGCCCTCGCTCGTCCACGATCCCAAGTTCGCGCAGCTCTGCGCGCAGGCGGAAGAGTGCGGTATCCAGCTGCTGTCCTTCGCCTGCAGCCTCGAGCCCGACGAGACGCTCAAGCGCGGCCACGTGCGTCTTCTCCGCACCGTCTCGCTCCATGAGGCACGCGCCAAAGCCCAGAGAAAGTCGTCCAGTGATGAGGAGACGAACGTATCGGCGAAGAAGAAGGCCGCGCCAAAAGAATCCAAGTGAAAACCCTTGTCAATTCTACTTGAATTATTTGGTGAATTATAATTGACCCCACCTTGTTTCGTCACTGCACCACCTTGTTTTGAGACTGAATTGCGTTGTTGGTGAAAGGACAAAGGCGACCGGAAATTGGTTGGCGTTCACTCACGAGCAGCTCCGATCAAGATGGCCAAGCCGCACGCGACCTCCGACGGCGGCGCCGCTGGCGGCAAAGCGGGCAAGCGCACGCCGGCGAAGCCCGCGGCGCGCAGCGGCAAGCACGACAAGGCGGCGAAGCCCGCGCCTCCGGCGACAAACGGCGCTTTGGCGGCCGAGAAACCCTCGTGGAAAGACAAGAAGGCGGTCGCTGCACCGTTCAGCGTGCCGCCGTCGGACGAGGTGACGGCGCTGGTGGCGCGCATGGGCGAGAAAGGACTGCAGTGGTTCCAGTCACTCAAGCCACTCAAGGTGATCGAGGCCGCGCCGGCGCCGGCAGTCAGCAAGCGCAACAAACACAAGCAGCAGCAGCTGACGCCGGCGGCGGCGGCGGCCGCCGAACCGAAGCCCCACGCGCTTAGCGAGACCGAGATCCAGGACAAGAAGCGCCACGCGCAGCGGCTGTTCGAGGCCGAGGTGACGCGCCACGAGAGCAAGAAGAGCGGCAAGCTCTCGAGCGACGACAAGTACCTGGCGACCATGATGAGCAAAGGTACGCTGGCAGATCGTGTGGCGGCGCTGACGCTGACGATCCAGGGCGCGCCGTTCCACAGCATCACGCGACTGGGCCAGCTCATCACCATGGCCAGCAAGAAGGCGCGCCGCGAGAGCATGATGGCGGTCGAGTCGCTCAAAGATCTGTTTGTCAACAACTTGCTGCCCGACGACCGCAAGCTCAATTTTTTCCACCAGAACCCGCTCGACCACCCGGACACGACGGACGCGCATCTGGTCGTGTGGTTCTATGAGCACTGCCTCAAGACAGCATTCGCGCAGCTCGTCGGCGCGCTGTCGGCGGGCATGCAGGACGCCGTGGACAACCACAAGCGCGCGTGCATCCGCGCGGCCAACGCGCTGCTGGCCGCCAAGCCCGAGCAGGAGGCCGTGGTGCTTGGCATGCTGGTCAACAAGATCGGCGACCCGGACCGCAAGATCGCCGCGTACATCCACAAGACGCTCCAGGAGCTGCTTAAGGAGCACCCGATGATGAAGCGCGTGGTGGTGGACGAAGTGGAGCGGCTGCTCACGCGTGCGCAGGTCTCGGACCGCACCAAGTACAACGCTGTGCTCTTTCTTAACCAGATCATGCTGCGCAAGGACGACGGCGACGACGCCGCGCTCGCCGCCCACCTCATCAAGGTGTTTTTCGCGCTCTTCTCCAAGGAAGTGCACGGCGCTGAGGAGGCCGAGAAGAAGCGCAAGCTCAAGGCGCAGCACAAGGCCGCCAAGAAGGCTGCCAAGGGAGCCAGCGCCGCCGCGACGCTCCAGGACGGCGGCTCGATGGACCGCAAGCTGCTCAGCGCGCTGCTCATGGGCGTAAACCGCGCGTTCCCGTACTCGCGCACGGCGACCTCGGCCGACCTGCAGGACGAGATCGACACGCTGTTCAAGGTCGTGCGCCTGGCGAAGCACTTCCCCACGAGCGTCCACGCGCTCATGCTGCTCTTCCAGGTCATGAACTCGACCAACTCGGTCTCGGACCGGTTCTACACGGCGCTCTACGAGAAGCTGTTTGACCCCAAGCTGCGCGAGACGTCCAAGCACACGCTGTTTTTGAACTTGGTGTTCAAAGCGCTTAAAGCTGACGTGTCGCCGGCGCGCGCGAGCGCGTTCTTCAAGCGCTTGCTGCAGCTCACGAGCGTCATGACGCCGGCGTTCACGTGCGCCGTACTGTTTCTGCTCTCCGAGGTGATGAAGCTCAAGCCGCAGCTGCGCGCGCTGCTGGACCAGCCCGAGGCCGGCGGCTCCAGCCAGGAGAGCGAGCACTTTACGGATAAGGACAGCGAAGAGGAGGACAAGCCTAATGTGTTCAACCCAGATGAAGAGGAGGAGGAGGAGGAAGACAGAGATGACGACGAAGAGGAGGAGACCGATGACGCACCCGCGGGTCTAAGCGACGGTCTCTCGGACGCGGAGCGCTCGGCGCGCGTGCTGGAGCAGATGTTTGGCTCGTCCACTCGCGCGGAGGTGGAGAAGTCGCGCACCGCCAAGAGCTTTGACGACGACGATTTGCCCGCGAAGAAGAAGGCGTTAGCAAACGTCGAAACGGAAGGCTCGACGTACGACTGGCGAAAGCGCAACCCACTGTACGCGGACGCCGAGACGTCGTGCGCGTGGGAGATCCACCACTTGCTGAGCCACTACCACCCGTCCGTGCAGATGTTTGCACGCCAGCTCGTGGAGAACCATGGCGTGGGCATACAGTACGCGGGCGACCCGCTCGTGGATTTCACGATGCACGCGTTTTTCGAGAAATTCATGAACAAGAAGCCGCGCCACAAGCAGCAGCAGCACAGGCAGGTGCTGGACGGTGGGGACGCCAACAAGAGCTGGACGTTTGTGCCCATGAACACGGAGGCCGTGCTCCAGGAGGCCGAAGAGAACGTGGACATTTCCGACCAGTTTTTCTACAAGTTTTTCAAAGAACGCGCGCAGCGCGAGGCCGCGCATCCAAGCAAGAAAGCCAAAAAGGCGGCGGCCAAGAAGGCGCGCGACGACCGCGACGCCGACGCGTTCTCCGGCGACGATGACGACGAGGACGAGGACGAAGAGGTGGAGGCGTTCGCGCAGCAGCTGGCCGAGGGCATCATGCAGGACGGCGATCTGGACGAGGAAGATCCGGAACTAGAGGGCTGGAGCGGCCCGGAGGACGACGACGACGACGAGCCGCAGCTTGACGGAGAAGAAGACGACGAAGCCATGACTTTTGGCAGTGACGACGACGAGAGCGAGGACCAGGACGAGGAGGGCAATGATGAAGTAGGAGGCGCGTTCCCGGACGGAGAGCAGGGTAGTGATGTGGATACGGACGACGACGAGGACGACGGCGACGGCTTTGACTTTGACGCGATGGACGGCCCATTGGATCTGCCCAAGGTAGCCAAGCTGAAGGCACCGCCGGCCGCTGGCAAGAAGACCATGTTTGCGGACGCCGACGACTACGAGAGCATCATGCGCGAGGCGCTGGCCAAGCAGAAGCAGCAGGTGGCGGCGATGAACCAGAAGCGCAAGCAGAAGAGCGCGTCGGCCAAGGGAGAGCGCGCGCCCACGGCCAAGAAGCCGCGGAAACACTAAAGTTTTATTTCGTCGCAACATGTTGTCTTTGCTTTTCGATTGTGGAGCTTGTCAGCGTTTTGTACATACTGTCGCAGAAAACTTAGTCGGTCTTGGCACGTATGGCCTGCGGCTGCACAGCCATATTGGTTGGGTCAGTGGAGGTGCCACTTGGCTCTGTGGCCTGTGTGTCCTTGAGGCGGTTGGCCTCGATGATGAACCAGTTGATGGAGACGAGTAGGCCGACGCTGAGGAAGAGCATGACGAACACGTGGATCGAGTCTTCGAGCTGCGAGTAGAGCACCGTGCAGAGCACAAGCACAAGCGAGAGCAGCACGCCGTTGAGCAGCACCATGAACTGGCGGCTGCCCGGCTGCAGCGCCTCGTCCACGAACGACGGCATCGTGCTTTGGGGTCTGGATCTGGGGTTTGCGACCATGAAGAGCTTCACAGATAACTTAGCGAGAAACTCACAGTATGGTAGATGGTTAACTAAGTTGCCTCTCCCAGAGCCAAAATGGAGGCCGAGGTTGCGAGTGCGCTGCTTCGCTGGCGCGAGGTCACGGCGCCGCTGGATCTGCCCACTGTCACCGTCGCATCGCCATCGCCGGCGACATTGCTGACTTATCAACCAAGCAGCGGTGACGCAGACGAGACAGCGCTTGCTGCGCCGCCGCCGCCGCCACCCTGTCGCGCGTGGAACCGCGCCGACTTTCTGCGCCGCGTCGCGAGCTACAGTGTGGCGAGTTGGCGCGCCAAGCCGCTCGCGCTGTCGCCGCTCGCGTGCGCACGCTTGGGGTGGTACAACGCCGAGAGCGAACTGCTGCGCTGCGAGCAGTGCGCGCGCGTGCTGAGCTGCCGTATCGACAGCAAGCTCAGCGCCAAGGGAGCCGAGGCGGTGGCGGAGCTCTTCGCGCAGCAGCTCGCGACGACTCACGAGACGACATGTCCATGGCTCCGGAATGCGTCGCCCGAGTCGTTCGCTACGGTGCGTGCGTTGGCTTTGAGAAGACAACTACTGATAGAATGGCTCAACTGACTGTCGTGGTGTTGTCGTGGTATTGTTGTTGTGCGGAAGCTGCCACTATGGGGGCCGTCGCAAGTCGCGCATGCCCTGGGCAAGCGCGCGCAGGCACTGCTGGATGTCGCTTCAGCGCAGAAGGAGACGCTGCAGAAGGCGTTGAGTGAGGTGGATCTGACCGAAGAGGCTGTCTGTACAGTGACGGATGCGACTGGTCTGGACTCGGACGCGCTGGCGGCGACGCTGAAGAAGCGCTTTTCTGTTGCGGCGGGCGGCGAGCGCGTGGTGCGTCACGCGGCGCTGCTGTCGGTCTGCGGATGGGAAGCGTCCTCCTACCAGAGCGGCGCGTACGCGACGGTCACGTGCGAGTTGTGTAACCGAACGGCTTTGCTGCGTCGTCAGCCCGAAGCTGTTTGTTCTTCGGCGACCGATAGAGAAGACACCACGCAGGAAAGCCCCGACGACCCGACGCTGACGCCACCGCTCGCCAAGCGCCAGCGCCTTGTGGCTCCGTCGTTCGACCCGCTCGCGTCCCACCGATGGTTCTGCCCGTGGATCGTTCCACAGACCCGCGGCGACGCGGACGCCGACCGCATCCGCGCGGCGCTAGCGCTCGTTTCTGACCACCAGAGCCGCAGCGCCGACGAGTCGCTCGTGGACTTTGTCGCACTCCCCGGATGGAAGCAGAGCGCTACAGTGTGTTGGACGTTTTTGGCTTTGTTGATGGTTGGCGCAACTGACTTTTGACTCTGTTGGTCACAGGCGCTGCGCCATCTCAACGCATCCAGTGACAAGACTTCTGCATCCAACTCGGCATCGACGACCAAGCCGTTCGACGCGCTCGCATCTGTGCAGTCGGTGCTCGCGCTCCCCGACGCCTACAATTAGAATTGAAATGAAGAAAAATCCACCACAAAACAAGATCGGATAGCCTCAGGCATCCCAGAGGGATGGTCGCTTTCTTTAGAGTCGTTAGACTGTTGTTTCTGTCTCTGTGTGTGGGAGCGTAGCATACACGTCCCGCCACGCAAACGTGTCAGTTTACCTACACTAGCAGCTCTCCACACACAACTACCGAGCGTCGAACACCACAGACTTAGTCGGCGGCGTTCTTGGCGAAGAGTGCGCGGCTCTGCTCCTTGCGCTTGGTGTCCGTGCGGACCGTGTTGCGCTTCTTGGAGACGACCTCGGCCTTCTTCTCCTTGCGGAGCGCCTCGGCACGGAGCTCGGCGCGGCGCGCCACAAGCGTGTAGGGGTTGAGCTTAACCATGGCGCCCAAGTTCTTGAGCGGGTTCTTCTTGTGGTGGCGACGGTAGCTCGAGTACTTGCCAGGACGCACGACCGACTGGATTTCGTCCGAGTTAATGAGACGACCCAAGTTAGCGTTGTTCATCAGGTGGCGCGGGAGCGAGTAGCCCGTCTTCTCGGCCGACTTCTTCGAGTACGTGCCGTAGATCGAGTCGAGCTTCTCGAAGGCCGACTTGGTCCAGATGATGAAGCGGCCGAGGTGGCCACCCGGCGCGAGCTGGAGCAGGTTCAGACGCTCCACGTTCGCGAGCTCAATGCCCGGGATGTTGCGGAACGCCTTCTCGAGGCCGTTGGCGTTGGCGTACACGATGAGCGGACCGCGACGGGTGGTGTAGCGGCGGTTGCGCGACTTGCCACGGCCCGTGGTGATCTTCTTCGAGTCCTTGACCTTCTCGACGTCGGCGTCGGCGCCGATCTTGGCCAGGATCTTGACGGCCTGCGAGGTCTTGAGCACGCTCTCGACCGAGTCGTCGATCACGAGCGGCACCTCTGGCACCTTCTCGATGCGGTGGCCACGCGCGGTCACGAGGGCCGGAAGGGCCGACGCGGCGAGCGCCGAGGCGACGGCAAAACGGCGCTGGTTCACGTTCACCTTGCGGTGCCAGCGGCGCCACACGCGGGTGGGCGCGAACATGCGACCGCCACGGCACATGTTACCGAAGGCACCCTGGCCCGAGCGCGAGGTACCGCCGCCGGCGATACGCGGGATACGCGACACGGCGCGGCCCGTACCCCAGGACTCGGCCGAGTGCTGGTGGCCGGCCTCACGCGAGACGCCGTACGCCTGGCGGTTGTTCTTGGCGATGTTCGTGTGGACGAAGTTGACGACATCCGGGCGGATCGGCGCCGTGAACACGGCCGGGAGCACCACCTGGCTCACCACGGCGGCGGTCTCGCCCTCGATGGACAAGACGGAGACAACAGGACGGGAGGCAGCGAGCGAGGCCATCTTGACTTGAAATTAGCGGCGATGCGGTGGCAAACGGCGATAAATTCCAACAATACGGGTGGCGTTGCATGGGGACCTCCTGTAGCTCTCCAGTTCAGGGGGTGATTGATTGGCTCGCAGTGGTTGGCTGGAAGGTCAACTGTGTGGGCCACACAGATTGAATTGTATAGCCGGATATTTGGAGTATACAGCCAACGCCAAGTATACTACTTCTCAAAAGACGGTGTAGTGAGAATGTAACCCGTGAGAACGTAACCCACTCCTAGAACAGCAACAAGAAACGAAGATGTGGGATCTTGTGTGGGCGGATCGCGCGCTCGCGCTGCGGCTGCTAGGCCTCATGGACGCATGCGATCTCCCACAGCTGCAGCTCGTGAACAATCAATGCCGGAAATGTATCTATCGTGAGATGAAACGGTTCCGCTGCAGCAGCGCGCGCCTGGGCCTGGCGTTGTGGGTGCTGGACCACGTGGAGCTCGAATTTCAGTCGTACTACCAAGAGCTCGAGACGCACCAGATCTCGCGGTCCGCCGAGCGCGACCCTCGCGTGCCCCCGCATGTGGTCTCATTCTGGGCGGAGCGTGGGAAAGTGCCCAATGGCGTGGTGGCGCTGCGGCCGCATCCACTGCCGAAGCGCAACGAACGCGGCTTTGCGTTAAAGTTCGTCGCTGCTCGAGACCAATCGCCGATGCTCACGAGCGTTGTGCAGACAAACAGACGCATTTATACAGTCGTGACGCTGTGGATTACCAAGCGAAGCGCCAATGGAACGCAGCGCCAGGAGAGCGATGGGGAGGACAAAGCCATCCTATTGCGGCGACTCTGGTATCTTCGCGAGTATGGCGAGTGGCGTGCGATGGTGCCCGCGACGAACAAGCGTCGGTTGGACGACCATGGCGCTTTGTGTCGGTACGATTTGGTATCTCACGACGGCAGCGTCGCGCTAGAGCTGGATGTCCCACGAGGCGCGGACTCGATGATGGACTACTACCTGGTCAAGCGGGCGACCGTGTTTGTTCCGCTGGAAGAGCTGCTGCATCCGTTCGTGAAGAAGCTTCGTCCGCCACGAGAGCTTTCTCTTGACTGCCATTCATCTCCGCGTCGATGCCGTGTCGTGGTGTCGTTTGGCAGGATGGACGGAACCATCTACGCGACGCATGAGCTGCTCGGCGACCTGACATTGGAACAGCAATCGCAAACACCCCCTCACCACAACACCGACGATGCTACTACTGACTCCGCACCGTCGGTTGCAGAGCCTCTGCGTGCTCGAACAGGCATCGAGAGCTTCGACATCGTCACTGTCAAATCCTCCCAAGCAACCGCCCCCATCCCGATAGTCGAGCTGCCGGCGGACCCTGGATACCTCTGGATGACGATCATTGACGACGACGCACCACGTTCTAGCTCTGTGAAACGCCCATATTATTACACAACAGCGATGCTCCACAATGGCGTCTCGGGCTCGCGTGCGGTGCTCACGCTGAACGCGCAGTGGGTTCCAGGCACGCTCGAGTCGTTTCCGACGCCGCAGTTCCGTCGGCGGCGCACGCTCAAGGGCTTCTTCCGACTCTCCACCGACATGGACACGCACGAATTGACCGACATGAACATCGTCGCGCAGCACTTGCCACGCGCGCGGCTGGAGCCGTACGCCGCGTCCATCGAGTCCTACACGAGGCCAGTGTAGCTCCTGGGCGTGAACCAATTCCACTCCAATTGGTTGAAATAAAGTGTTTTGATTGGTTGATACAGCCTTTTACCCAAACGCGCGGGAAATCCACGAGCGCAGGTTTGGGGAGCTCCATTGCCCATCGTAATAACAGCCCAACCCTTCAAAATGGCCGAGACATTCGAGGCTCCGTGGGTGGAGAAATTCCGCCCGCACACGCTGCAAGACGTCGTGGGAAACGCCGACACCATCGACTGTCTCCGCGCGATGGCGCGCGACGGCAACATGACCAACCTCATCATCGCCGGGCCGCCGGGCACGGGCAAGACCACGAGCATCTTGTGTCTCGCGCGCGAGCTGCTCGGGCCCGCGGTTAAGCAGGCCGTGCTGGAGCTCAACGCGTCCGACGACCGCGGCATCGACACGGTGCGCAACAAGATCAAGATGTTTGCGCAGCAGAAAGTGACGCTGCCGCCTGGCCGCCACAAGATCGTGATCCTGGACGAGGCCGACAGCATGACCGCGGCCGCGCAGCAGGCTCTGCGCCGCACCATGGAGGTCTTCTCGGCCACCACGCGCTTTGCGCTCGCGTGCAACAACTCGACCAAAATCATCGAGCCTATCCAGAGCCGCTGCGCGATCCTGCGCTTCACGCGGCTCAAAGACGATATGATCCTCGAGCGGCTGCTCCAGGTGTGCCAGGCCGAAAAGGTCGGTTACACGGACGACGGGCTTGGCGCGCTCATCTTCACGGCCGAAGGAGACATGCGCAACGCGCTCAACAACCTGCAGGCCACACACAGCGGCTTTGCGTTCATCAACGAGGCGAACGTGTTCAAAGTGTGCGACCAGCCGCACCCGACGGCGGTGCGCTCCATCATTGCGCGCTGCGTGGCCGGCCAGATCGACGGCGCCGAGAAGGAACTCATCGCGCTCTGGAAGACTGGTTACTCGACGCAGGACATCATTGGCACGGTCTTCCGCGTGTGCAAGTCGTTCGTCATGGACGAGAAGCTCAAGCTAGAGTTCATCAAGCACATCGGCGCCACGCACATGAACATCGCGGACGGCGTCTCCTCGCTGCTGCAGCTCCACGGGCTCGTCGCGCGGCTGTGCGCGGCCGCGGTCGCCGCCAAGAATTGAGTATACTTTACACAAATCCAAAAAAGTTGCTCGTTTTTCAGAGATTAGACGGTGTGCTTGTTGATGCCCAGCAGACACGTGCCCCGGGTGAGCTTGGTCTTTGGGTGGCTCGTCGGGCGGAACACCTTGCGCTCTTTGAGCGCGTCGGGCAGACCCGCCATCGCCACTTTGACCGGATTTCTCCGCACCGGCAGCATCGCGCGGTTCACGACCTTCTCGTCGTACGGGTCCGGCAGCGCCTCCGGGTACTTGGCAAACACTCTGTAGGTGCGTGCGCAAACAGAGAGGTCATTTCGCCGTCCTGTCTCCTCTTTTGGCAGAGACCTACTCACCCTTGCTCGCCGGCCTTGACCGGGTTGTTGGGCTTCCAGGCCTTGTAGGCGGCGGCGTGGGCGGCCGCACGCTCCTTGGGGTTCATGAGTTCCGTCGGGTCCTGCGGCTTGATCGCGCACGTCTCGTCCCACGTGTGCACACGCGAGGCCGCGACGTGCTCCTGCGCGTCAAAGTAGTCCACGCCCTGGGTCGCCGACTTGAAGGCCTTGCGGTCGCCCATCTTCTGCTTGTGGAGCTCCAGGTCCTGCTTGGCGCGCAGCCGGTCCGACTCGAAGTCGGGCACCATGGCCGGAATCTGGCCGCCGATCAGCGTCCCGGCGTAGCCGAACGTGCCGCGCTTGCTCGGGTTGGTGAGGATGTTCTTCTTGGCGAACGCCTTGTCCTTGGGGTTGGGCGGCGCCTTGGCGTTCTCCTCGGCTTGCCGCTTGACGTCATCTTCGTCCCGCTCAAACTTGCCGAACGCGCCAAAGTAATCGCCCGCCGACGTGCTGCCAGCAGCAACAACACGGTTAAAAAGACCTCAAGGTTGGCGGTACAAACCAAGCGCCACGCACTGTTCTTTCGTGAACGACGAGTAAGCAAAGCCGCTAGGCTTGACGAACTGCTTGGTGTTGTCCAGACGGCGCTTGCTTTCGATCTTGTACTGCTCGATGTACTCGCCCTGGAGGCCGTCGAACTTGCGGAGGCCCGGGCCGAAGGTCGCGCCGAGCTGGCCTTTCTTGGGCGGGCACGTGAGAAACGGCTTGTGTTCGCCGCCAAGTCCGCGCGGCTTGGACTTGTCCTGCGCGTACGGGTCGCCAACGCCCAGGAACGACGGGTCGCTGAAGCCGCCGTCGCGTGAAGGTTTGTCCGCCATCGTTAGTAGAAGCTGGTGAGAATCGACTTAGTGTAGAAGCAGAGGGGAGATGCGGCGGAGCTCCACAACAAGCCTGATTGATCGAAGAAAGGAGTCCAGTCTACATTGCTCACAAGACGAGCCGATCAGACGGAAGGCAAAAAAGCAAGTCACAGACTATATTTGGAGTGGAAAGGCGGGTGAGCCAAGGCACCAACATGGCTACATTTCTGGCCAGCTGATATATCGAAGAGCTCAGAATGGACACATAGAGACCAGGTGGGTGGGTGGGGGAGCGTTTAGACCGCCGGGACCGAGTTGGTGCGGATGACCTCTCCGAACCAGAGCGCCGACTTCTTGGGCACGCGCTCCTGGGTCTTGTAGTCCACCCAGTGGAGCCCAAAGCGCTTGTTGTAGCCTTCGGCCCACTCGTAGTTGTCCACGAACGACCAGGCAAAGTAGCCGCGCACGTCGGCGCCCTGCTGCATGGCCTTGTGCATGTGCGTGATGTAGTTGCGGTAGAAGTCGACGCGGAAGTCGTCGCGCTGCGCCTCTTCCTTGGTGCGGTCGGGCCACGCCGTGCCGTTTTCGGTCACGAGGATGCCGTTGTCCGGGTTGTAGCGCTTCTGGATCCAGAGCAGCAGCTTCTCAAAGCCCCACGGCACGGCGTTCCAGCCCATGTCGGTGCGCAGCCACGTGTCGTCCGACGTCAGGATGATGCCTTCGTCGTGGTTGAAGCCGCCCTGGCCCCTGGGGCCTTCGCCGCTGAGAAACTCCTTGGACGGCTCCGCGTAGCCCGTGCCGTAGTGGTTCAGCCCGAAAAAGTCGCTGCTGCCCTTGAGCAGCTTCTTCTCGTCGTCCGAAAAATGCGGCAGGCGGTCCCCGACGCGCTGCTTCATGACGTCCGGGTAGTCGCCAAAGTACACCGGGTCGGCGTACCAACCGAGATTGAACTGAAGCGAGCGCTCGGCGGCCTCGGCGTTGCGCTTCTGCTCCTGCGCGTCGTCCGTGGGCTTGGGCTCGCGCCAGTCGCAGTTGAGCGTGATGCCGATGCGGCCGCCCTGCGCAGCCTTGAACTCCTTGCGGTAGATGTCGACCGCCTTGGCGTGCGCGATCAGCAGGTTGTGCGCCGAGAGGTAGGCCTCGGTCTCACCCTTGGCCTTGCGCCCTGGCGCGTGGATGCCCCAGCCGTAGCCCAGCAGCGCCGAGCACCAGGGCTCGTTGAGCGTGAGCCAGTGCTTGACGCGGTCGCCGAAGCGGTCGAAGCACACGCGCGCGTACTTGGCGAACGCGTCCTGGATGAACTCGCCACCGCACCAGCCGTCGTACTCGACCTGCAGTGAGAGCGGCAGGTCCCAGTGGTACAGCGTCACGAGCGGCTCAATGCCGTTGGCCTTGAGCTCGTCGATGAGGTTGTTGTAGAACTGGACGCCTTCTTCGTTCACGTCGCCGATGCCGCCCGGGATGATGCGCGGCCAGGCGATCGAGAGGCGGTAGAACTTGAGCCCCATGTTCTTCATGAGCTGCACGTCTTCCTTGTAGCGGTGGTAGTGGTCCACGGCCACGGCGCCCGTGTCCATGTTCACCACCTTGCCGGGCGTGCGCGCGAACGCGTCCCAGATGCAGTCGCTGCGGCCGCCCTCTTCGGTGGCGCCCTCGATCTGGTACGAGGCTGTGGCCGTGCCCCAGATGAAGCCTTCAGGGAACTTGATCTCTTGCGCCATGACGAGCGGGTGGAGGTCTCGTGGTCTTGTGGTGGATTGGGTCTTGTGGTCGCTAGCGAGCGAATTGGAGAGTGAGAGAAGCACGAGGCGGTGGAGGAGACTGTCGCCAACGCGAGGGAGAGAGTGGGTGGGTGCTTGGACAACCGCGAAAGCGAGGAGAGGGTGCTGGACAAACACGCAGCGGGTCCGTGGCGTGCGCAGCAAAGGAGGGAAGA
This sequence comes from Pythium dissimile, assembly GCA_023336445.1. Lineage (NCBI taxonomy): Eukaryota > Oomycota > Peronosporomycetes > Pythiales > Pythiaceae > Pythium > Pythium dissimile. Next base: position 69,945 of record JAADWZ010000068.1, read on the forward strand.
GCTGGACTATCCTGAGATTGGTGTTGAAGAATGAGGGGAGGAGCTCGACAATGAGTTGGATACGTTAGGAACGATGTTTCTATCAGGCTAGTGTCACCAACTGAAATTCTAAAGGCCTCTGATAGGATAAAACGCGTCCTAGTCGAGGGAATGTGGTTGATCCGCTGAAAAATTCGTCTAGGAAAGCCGGAAATGATGTGCTCGCCGGGTCGCGTTTGGTGCTTGGAGGACACGTGGATGCCGTGTTTGGCTGAATGGTACAATACAGTGCTGCAGTACACGTACAGGTCGTTGCACTGTGCTGCTGGCCCGATATTGAGTGAGTGGCGTGCGTTCAGTCTCTCGACCGGCGCGAAATTTTCACAAGCGCCACAGTTGTTTGGCCAGCGTCACCTGTCTTTAATTGATGGATCCTTTTGCATGGCATCGTCTGATCCGGTCGGAAGGCATGCCAGTGTATAGTACACTGCACTGCGAGATGGATCGGACACCACTACGAAGTTCGAATAGGCAGGAGAACGAGAGCTCGCGTGTCCTTGAGTATGACCCCCCGTCCGTGTTGTAGTTTGTGTATTGTAGGTTGCGGGACGCGTATAACATCAGCTTGCATGGTAGATTGAGAGGGATGGCGCTGTTGTCATGCAGCGCTCGTTGCGTGTGTTCTTCGTTGGAAGTTTGCTCATCTACACGGCGCTGCAAATCCCATTCTGGTGCCTTGCAGCTTGAAGCCAGATGGAGCCCGCGAACTTCAAATATCCTTTCGGTGGCGGCAGCCCACCACTTTTCCAGCTGGTGGCAAAAATCTTTCAGTCTCACAGCCTAACCTATACTAAATACTGAGCACTTACAAACCTCATCTCGACACCAAAATCCACATTTCCTTACCTTGGTTCCTAACCTGTTCCAGCGGTTCTATCCACACAGAACCTCAAGTCTCGACTTCCAGTGGTGATTGATCACTTGAGCCTTCTTGGACCACAATGATGCCCCGCGCCGCCACGCTCCGCACACTCGCGCGCCACGCGACGCAGCAGCAGCCGCGCGTCCAACGCTCCGTCGCTCTGTTGGCGCGCCGCCCCGCCAACTGCCGTGCCGTGTCGACGTCGCGCGCGCGGCTCGCCGCCGAGAAGGTGAGCTGCTCCTCGCGATCTTCGTGGCTTTGTTCCTGTCTGCGCTCACTCACCGTCCATATCGTAATGACCCACATAGCCCCCGCCGCCAGCCGGTGAATCATCCGCCGAAGCTGGTCGCCCACAGGACGCACTGGTGCTCACACCGTACGAGAAGGTGACCGCGACCGCGCAGGGCGGCTTCTGGATCGGCCTGATCGGTCTCGGCGCCGCTGGCTGCTACTTCCTCATCCGCGAGCTCCTGCCAAAGTACGTACCTCTATATTCCCCATTGGCGTATTGGTTGATTCCCTCTTTGCTGATTGCACGATATTGCGTGCAGCCGCATGAGCCCGAACGGTCTCTTCGGCGAGTCGCTGGACCTCGTGTCGGAGAACACGGACGTGACCTCGCGCCTGGGCATGCCCATCCACGGCTACGGCCACGACCACGGCGGCCACCGCGAAGGCCGACGAAACCGCGTCGAGCACGTGAACCTCAAGGACAAGGACGGCAACCCGCGCCTCCGCATCAAGTACAACATCAAGGGCCCCACCGGCCACGCGTACGTGTTCGCCGAGGTGAACCATGACATGAAGAAGGGCGAGTACGTGTACCTCATCGTGCAGTTCACCAAGTCAGGCGAGGTGATCAAGATCATTGACAACCGACAGATCCTCGCCGCCGGCTCCAAGGAGGAACAGGACGCGCTGCGTCAGTTGTTGGGCGGGAACTAACCGTCCTTGGGGGACTCGAGTGCAGCTCCTGGTCTTCAGTTGATTTTTAGTGATCGAACGAATGCATCTAGCGCCAATATGACGACCATGTGAATCGTCTTGTGTCTGTATTTGTGGTGTTTGGATAGTACTAGTATGTGGCTAGCGATCATGATAGTTTTGTATGCAAATGGATGGGAGCGGACTGCATCATTCACTACTCGTCGTACAGGAACGCGTTCTGTTTGGCATCCTTGCGGGACTTATCGTTGCGCATGCGAATCGACTTGGAGCGATGGTCCGCGCGGCGTCGTACCGTCGAGACCATGCTGATCTTGGCATTTTCGTTCTCCGTCACGTCAAACACGTCGCGGAGCACTTCGTTCTCGTGCAAATGCACCTGACCGACAAAGGCCGTCAGTGCCTAAAATCAGCGAGCTGAATTTGGTCAATCACAATACAAACTCACCTGGAAGCCAGACTGCAGTGCGCGACGGAAGACGTTCGCTTGGAAGAATCTGCTCCACGTCGACACTGACAGCGTCTCGCCTTCGATCTGCAGATCCTTTTGCGGGCCTTCGCCCGTGCGCAGCGTTTCCAGCACCTCCTTAAGCATGGATCGTTGCGTCTTGCGGTTCTTCTTGCCAATGCTTTTGGCTGTTTCGCGCATGTACCGCTCGATCTTTGATTCGAGCCCGCCGAGCGGACTCGCCGTCTCTTCCATTGCGTAGTTCCACAGCGATTTACCCACGATGTACTTATCCTGCACCAGCAGCGCAAGAGCTTCACAGGCCGCTGAGCGGATCGTCGGGTTCATGCCATCGCGGACAAACCCGGCGAGAGCCTCCACGTGCTCGAACAGTCCGCCTTCTTCGTCCTGGATCTTCGGCACGACAATCGATGGATGGAAGCCGCTTACCAGAAACGCCCAGCATTCAATGAGCGCGACCAGCAACTCTTCCGTGAATTCGTCTTCCACGTCTCCGTTGTCGTCGGCATCCTTAGCAGCGACGAGCAGGGACCCCAAGGTGTCGAGTACGCCCCAGCGCTGCGAGTCCTCGCGGCAGCACACGTAGTTCACGATGCTGAGCGCGTACGCCGCCTCCGTGCGCATCGCCGGCTCGGAAGACTCGTCCGTGACGAGTCGATGCAGCGGCTTGCGGATCGTGTCATAAAACGGCTGCTCGTCCGGGCCGATCGTGACCGCCAGCACGCTCAGCACGCGCAGCGACAGCGCGCCCGAGTCCTTGGAGCGCTTCTTGAGCGTCGTCAGCACCTGCACAGCCAGCGCCATCTTGGCACCATGGATGCGGTCGCTGAGCACGCTGCTGCACAGCACGTGGAGGATCTTGTGGAGTGCCTGGATCTTGGTCGTGTCGCGCTTCTCGTGGAGCTGCTCCATCGCGTCGTCCAGCTCGTCGTGCGTGTCTTCGTCGTAATGGGCCTGCAGCTTCCGCGCAGCGCTGTGGCGCTTCTTGTTCTTTCTGGAGCCGCCGCTGATCGCGGTCACAATGCCGTCGCCCGCTGGCTGCTGCCACTCGGGAAAGCTGTCGAGGTCCGAGTCGGCCGACGCGTCGCCCTTGTTGGAAATGACGCTCAGGTCGTCACACGCGACGCCCGTGCTGCCGTTGTCGTCGTCGTGGGACAGCGCGTGACGTAGTAGGCGGCGCCCTTCCTGCGGCCAGAAAGCGGTACGCCAACTGTTGGAACGTGTTTGTCGGTACGTACAAAACTAAGCAACAACGAACCTCAGAGAGCTTGCGCCGCATGTGCGGGTTCATCGCGCGCGTGGTCTTGCCGTGGTGGTGGTGGCGTGTCATCGCGGCGTGTAGAGATTTGAGACAAGGGGCGCCAACGACTGGTGGTAGCACTGGGCGTTTAGTAGGTTTTGTGGAACCGCGATGTGTTCCTTCATCTTCAACGCCAAACCAACATTTCTATTTCCCAGCACCACACAAAAAAGCGCTTTATCGTCAATAAACGAGATGGCCCTAAACGACGTGGTACACATTACTTGTGGGGTACATTCCACTGCCCCGATGGACGCGTGAATGAACACCTAACCCAGCTGTCATGAATTGAAATTTTTGTCCAGCTCGGCATCGACCCTAACCACCAATGTCGTTGGATTATGAAGAATCCTTGTTTTGGCCAATAGAGTGCCTACATTTTCGATCCAGTCGGTGACTTTAGCGCTCTGACTTCAACTTCAACAACCCGTACGCTCATCTTCGTAAAGAGCTACAGTATCCGCATTGGCATGGAGGTCATGACGTCATTCATTCATGGGCGAAGCTCCGTGCTACAGTACGGTATCCTATGACCACGTGCATTGCATATACATTGCGGTCCAGCAACGAGAGAGGGAGAACGAATAAATGGATGGATGTACGTCTTCTACTGCGGGATGGTGTTCTTGTGCATGAGCTCGCTGTACCAATGCGCCGACTTCTTGGGCACGCGCTCCTGGGTCTCATAGTCCACCCACACCATGCCGAAGCGCTGCGAGTACCCGAGGCACCACTCGTAGTTGTCCATGAACGACCACGCGTAGTAGCCGCGCACGTCGGCGCCCTGCTGCATGGCCTTGTGCATGTGCGCGATGTAGGCCTTGTAGTAGTCGACGCGGTACTGGTCGTTCATGGCATCTTCTTTCCGGTCGTCGAACCACGAGCAGCCGCTCTCCGTGATGTAGATACCGCCCGACGGGTTGTAGCGCTGTTGCACCCACAGAATGAGGTGCTCAAAGCCCCACGGCACCGAGGTGGAGCCCATGGCCGTGCGAGGCCATGAGGGGTCGGCCGTGAGGACCACGCCCTCGTCGTACATAAGGCTGCCCTTGTCCGGGGCAGGTACACCGCTGAGAAACTCGGGGGTTGGCTCGGCATATTTAGTGCTGTAGTGGTTCAAGCCAAAAAAGTCGCTGCTGCCCTTGAGCAGCTTCTTCTCGTCTTCCGTGAATTTGGGCAGCCGGTCGCCCGCGCGCTGTTTCATGATCTCTGGGTAGTCGCCCAAGTACACGGGGTCCGCGAACCAGCCCAGGAAGAACAGCACAGCGCGCTCAGCCGCCTCCTGGTTGCGCTTGAACTCCTGCGGGTCGTTGGACGACTTGGCCTCGCGCCACTCGCCCACGAGCGTGATGCCGATCTTGCCGCCAATTGCGGGCTGGAACTCCTTGCGATAGACATCAACCGTCTTGGCGTGCGCGAGCAAGATATTGTGGGCCGCGATATACGGCTCCGTGTGGGGGTTGTGGCGGCGACCAGGCGCCAGCACGCCGTACACGTAGCTGAAAAGCGTGCTGGCGACCGGCTCGTTGAATGTGAGCCAGTTCTTGACTCGGTCGCCGAAGCGCTCAAAGCACACGCGCGCGTACTGGACGTAGGCGTCTTGGATTACCTCACCACCGAGCCAGCCGTCGAATTCTAGCTGGAGCGCCAGCGGCAGGTCCCAGTGGTACAGCGTGACCATAGGCTCGATGCCGTTGGCCAGCAGCTCGTTGATCAGGTTGTTGTAGAACTGGATACCTTCTTCGTTTACAGGCCCCGTGCCCGCTGGGAGGATGCGTGGCCACGCGATCGACAAGCGGTAGTGCTTGAGCCCCATACTCTTCATGAGCTGCACGTCTTCCTTGTAGCGGTGGTAGTGGTCGCAGGCGACATCCCCCGTGTGGCCGCCAAAGGTCTTGCCCGGCGTGTGCGAGAACGCGTCCCAGATGGACGCGCCGCGGCCGCCTTCATGGACCGCGCCCTCGATCTGGTACGAGGCCGTGGCCGTGCCCCACACGAAGCCCTCCGGGAACGAGCGCGTCTCGCCGTCGACCGCGAGCACTGCGCGGGCCTCCGGCGTGGCGTTATGGCGGATCTGTTCGTCTTTCTTCGGCAGCCCGCCCCAGATGGACGCGGTGGGGACGGTTTCGTCGGCCTTGGCCATGGTGGTGGTAGTGGTGGCTTGCGTGGAGCTTGCGGGGTCGAGAGCTGGAGTGCGTGGGCCAAAGTGAATTGCCGAATGAATTAGCTGTCGATGCTCGCAAGGAGGTGAGCTCGCCTCCAGCGGCAGCGCTGCTGGACGGGGCCAGTCGAAGTCCTGCATAATCAGACAAAGACGGGGATGGGGGGTTGATTCGCAACACGCCACTGTCGCAGAGGGGATTCTTCACATCAATCACGCGACTCATTGTGCAAAGCGAATCCTGGGGATCATCCAGTGGCGGACTTCTTCTGATGAACAACTAGTCAACTTGACTGGGAGAAGTCCGCCACTGGATGATCCCCAGGATTCGCTCAATGTGACTCCATATCTGGCGGATCTATAACTGCTGCTGTCCGGGTGCCGGTGATGAGAGTCTCACTAGGCGAGAGCACGCTCATCCTCGGCTCATTGAGACCACTGCTCAGGTTACCCAAAGTACCCAACCTCGGGTGTGGCATTCTGAATTTGGCTCCACCACCAAATGGAAACTTTCACCCAATCACATAGCGTAACATGATCCAATTGTGGCAGCAGCGTCACGTCCTCCGCCACCAGCAGTCCATCTTCAAGGTCATCATAACATGAATCCCCTCACTCATTTGACTGTGCTGGAGAATACAGGATGGAAGAAGTCCATTCTCGGTCTCGCCTTGCTCCCACGCGACGATCGCCATGACAGAAGCATTGCAGTTCCCGGAGGGCTTTGAGTGGGGCTCGGCCACTGCCGCGCACCAGATCGAGGGCGCCACGAACGAAGGCGGCCGCGGCGACTCGATTTGGGACGCGTTCGCACGCACGCCGGGCAAGGTCGTCAACGGCGACACGGGTGCCGTCGCGTGCGACCACTACCACCGCTACAAAGAAGATGTGCAGCTCATGAAGAACATGGGTCTCAAGCACTACCGCTTCTCAATCGCGTGGCCGCGGATCATCCCGGACGGTGTCGGCCCTGTGAACTTGGACGGCATCGAGTTCTACAGCGACCTCATCAACGAGCTTCTCGCCAATGGCATTGAGCCCATCGTGACGTTGTATCATTGGGACCTCCCCCTGGCGCTTCAAATCGAGTACGATGGTTGGCTGGGCGGGAAGTTCATCCAGGACGCATTCGCTTACTATGCGCGCGTGTGCTTTGAGCGCTTTGGCGCTCGCGTCAAGAAGTGGCTCACGCTGAACGAGCCCTGGTGCTCGGCGGTTCTGGGCCACGCGTGGGGTGTCCACGCGCCTGGCCGACGTAGCAACAGCCATGTTGAGCCATACGTCGCCGCTCACAACCTGCTGCTCGCTCACGCCAAAGCTGTGGAAATTTACCGCAAGGAGTTCAAAACCATTCAGCGCGGCAAGATCGGCATCACGCTCAACAGCGACTTCATGCTCCCCAAGCCTTCCGATGATGTGAAAGAATTCAAACTCAACCAAGAGGCGGCGGAACGAGCGCTGCTCTACTTCTTTGGCTGGTTCGCGGATCCTATTTACAAAGGCGACTACCCGGAGATCATGCGCGCTCGCGCTGGCGACCGGCTCCCCACATTCACTGATGAGGAAAAGAAGCTCCTGCTTGGAAGCAGCGATTTTCTTGGCGTGAACTCGTACAGCACGCAGCTGGTCGTGCCTACGGACGCGTTCTTACGCGGCGCCGCGCCCGAGGGCCAGGGCAGCATCGACCACGACGCCGGTGTGCAGGTATCGCTGGACGCGTCGTGGCCTTTGACCGATATGGGCTGGGCCGTGGTGCCAGAAGGCTTCGAGAAGCTGCTCGTGTGGATCCACAAGCGCTACCACCCCGATGGTGGCATCGTCGTGACGGAGAACGGCTGCGCGTGGCCCGACACGACCAAGGAGGAGGCCATGAACGACGACTTCCGCGTGGATTTCTACAGAAGCTACATCGCAGCGACCCACCGCGCGATCCAGCAGGGCGCCGACGTGCGTGGGTATTACGCCTGGTCGTTCGTCGACAACTACGAGTGGGCGTACGGCTATTCCAAGCGGTTTGGACTCCACTGGGTGGATTACGAGACCCAGGAGCGCGTGCCCAAGAAGTCGGCGCACTTCTTCAGCGAAGTCGTCAAGATGAACGCACTGTCTATGTGAGGTTCGAGGAAGCACGTACAGTATTCTCAGAATGTGACGATGCGTGGCATTAGTCTTGTCACGGCCGAAGAAATCCCTCGCCTTCTTTCACTCGGTTCTTTCCCAATCGTGAACGTAACGTGTACATGCGCATTTATCTTCCTATTCCAGTAATAGTATTCCTTTCACTCATATCTCTTCTCCTGCACCCATGGTTCACTGCGAGATGGCGTTCTTTTTGATGACTTCGCTGTACCAGTGCGCCGACTTCTTGGGCACGCGCTCGAGCGTCTCGTAGTCGGTCCAGTGGAGCCCAAAGCGCTGCGAGTAGCCTTCGGCCCACTCGAAGTTGTCCATGAGCGACCACGCGTAGTAGCCACGCACATCGACACCCTGCTGCATGGCCTTGTGCATGGAAGTGATGTAGCCTTTGTAGTAGTCCACGCGGAACTGGTCGTTCATCGCTTCCTCCCTCGTTCGGTCTGGATTTGGGCAGCCGTTCTCGGTGATGTAGATGCCGCCCAGCGGGTTGTAGCGCTCCTGGGTCCACAGCAGCAGCTTCTCGAAGCCCCAGGGCACCACCGTGTTGTGCATGATGGTCGTGGGCCACGCCGGGTCGTCCGACAGCGTCACGCCTTCGTCGTAAAAGTAGCTGCCTTTGCCCTCGGCAGGCAGGCCGCTCAGGAACTCGGCCGTTGGCGCCGCGTACTTGGTGCCGTAGTGGTTCAACCCGAAAAAGTCGCTGCTGCCCTTGAGAAGCTTCTTTTCATAGTCTGAGAACTTGGGCAGTCGGTCGCCCGCGCGCTGCTTCATGATCTCCGGGTAGTCGCCCAAGTACACTGGGTCGCAGAACCAGCCGAACCAGAACAGAATGGCGCGTTCGGCGGCCTCCTGGTTGCGTCTAAACTCCTGCGGATCGCTGGACGGCAGCGGCTCGCGCCACTCGCCAACGATCGTGATGCCGATCTTGCCACCCTGCGCGGGTTGAAAGTCGCGGCGGTAGATGGCGACGGCCTTGGCGTGGGCGAGCAGCAGGTTGTGGGCCGCCACGTACGGCTCGAAGTGGGCGTTGTGCTTGCGGCCCGGAGCGAAGTAGCCCCAGCCGTGGCTCACCAGCGAGCAACACACAGGCTCGTTGAGCGTGAGCCAGTTCTTGACGCGATCACCGAAGCGCTCGAAGCACACGTGCGCGTACTGTGCGAACGCGTCCTGGATGACCTCTCCGCCGAGCCAGCCGTCGTATTCTAGCTGGAGCGCCAGTGGTAGATCCCAGTGGAACAGCGTCACCATAGGCGTGATGCCATTGGCCAGCAGCTCGTTGATCAGGTTGTCGTAGAACTGGACGCCTTCTTCGTTCACGTCGCCGACGCCCGTGGGAATGATGCGCGGCCACGCGATCGAGAAGCGGTAGTGCTGGAGCCCCATGCGCTTCATGAGCTGCACGTCGTCTTTGTAGCGGTGGTAGTGGTCGCACGCCACGTCCACGCTGTCGCCGTTCTTCACTTTCCCCGGGATGCGCGTGTACGCGTCCCAGATCGACTCGCCGCGGCCGCCGGCGCGGGCGCCGCCCTCGATCTGGATCGCGGCCGTGGCGACGCCCCACTCGAACGCTGGCGGGAACACGCGCGCGTCGTCGGTCATTCGATTGATGGTTTGATTTAAGTATAGATTTGGGAAATGAGCTGGAGAACAGAAAGAGGGGGGAGGGGGGGGTCTGACTGGCCTGATGAGCTGCTCATCTGCTGGTCTACTGGATGAGCGGATGCTGTTGGTTGAAGTTCTTGCCGTTTGCCGTAATCACATTGAATTTTCGCACTCATGTTGATGGGGGAGGGCAGCATTGATGGTATTTAAGTATGTTTAGAACATTTTGTGTGCTAAGAAGTGTAGTGTATTGATGTAACGAGAGAGCTTTTGGTGCAAATTTTCTGAAACTCAGCTGGACCGTGGCCAACAGTGTCGACACGCCCAAGGGCAATCAAGAATTGCAGCTGCTCCGCCATAGCGATCATCAGTCCGCCTGCTCCAGCGCCCATCAGCGAATACTTCGTCTTGTCGACGTCGCCTCTGGCGCTCCTAGCCGCCGCTGCGGTGGTTCTGACCAGGGGGAGCCCCTGGTCATTCATGGACTTGGCTTCCAGCCCCGCTCCACTTGTAGTAGTGTGGCTTGTGGCGAATCTCGGCATTGGCGCTGATTGCAAAAGACACGCTCAGAGCGTTTGTAAACGAAATTGCCTAAAACAACGGCAGCACTGCAATGCCTTAAAACCCAGAACAATTTCACATCATCAAAAGTTGCCTACTGTGGACAACCCCAGCCCGTCCATGCAATGCGCTCGCTGCGACGCTATCGTCGACGACTGGCTCAGTTCTGGCCCGTTGCGTCTGGCGGTATGCGCGCCGCGACGACCTTGAGCAACTGCGCGCGCTCCATCGCCTCCTCGTGCAGGTGCTTCTCCATGTGCGACAGCAGCGCGATCAGCGCCTCGTTCTCCATCGCCGGCGCAAGACGATCACGGAGTTGACGATACGGGCAGCTGGGATGGTGAGCATTCTTCACGGCCGACCGCGTGGGCTGCTAGGTGGCGACCTCGCTCGTCTTAATCTCCTCTTCTGTGGTGAGGTGCTGGTCGGCGAGCAGGTTCTCAATGCTCTCGATCTCGATGTTACTGTCCTCTTGTTCCCCGTGATCTTGCACCAGCTCCTCCGCTGTCGAGCGCTGTTGGTCGCACTCTTGTTGCTGCTTGACGCGCGCGCAGTACTTTTCCAGCTTGGCTCGCATCACGCCAGTGAGCAGCCGCTGGTGCTCGTTGTAGTCGGGCGACTGCAGCACGCGCTGAAGGAAAGTGAAGCGAATCTTTAAGATCCGCGTCTTCAGCGAGCGTGGCCAGTCTTGCGTCAGGAGCTGCTGGCTGATGCGAGCCCAGCGCACGTCGCTCTGCGCGCTGTCGGGCGTGAGATGCGGCTGCAGCATCACCACCAAGTCGATGAACAGTCCATCGCTCGCAAGGTCGATCGCACTGCTGCTTCGCTTTCGTGTCTTGGTGGCGACCAAGCCTTTCGCCGTCTTCTGACGGCCGCGAGCCGGCGCGTTGGTGGAATTTTCATCCTCTTCGGCGTCGCTGCACTGGTGCTTGCGCGTCGTCGCCCGTGTAACCCGCGCTTCTTCAGCCTCCGCCTCTTCTTCCTTTGATCGTTGGGAACTCGACAAACACCCGATGCGCTCGTAGCGCTTCACATCCTCCACCAGCTTGGACACGAGTGTGCACTTCCCATCGCCGCTGCTGCCCGTGACAGACGAGCCGGCGTTGCGCTGGTCCACGAGCTCGAAAAAGCGGCGGCGCACGTCGAATTTGCTCTCTTTCTTGCCCCACACGGCCGTTTGCACGCGGTTCCACGCGCGCGTCTGCGCCTCGCGGTTCAAGTGCGCGTACGGTTTCAAGTCGTCGACGACCTGAAGCAGGCGCAGCGTCGGCGCCACGGACTTGGCGTGGCATCGCAGGCGACTCGTCGACGAGCGGTGAGCTGCGGCGGGAGACGAGCTTGGTCTTTTCATAGCTCAATGAATTTAGGCAAATGCATGTGGTACACATGATCTAGTTCCCGCTGTTTTGATTGGTCATGCGCTGACCTTATCAGATATTCTGAGCAATTTCTGAGCCAGACAGCCGACTCAGACGAAGAGCTCCTCTCCAACATCGTGGTCGACTGGTCGTGCGGCACCGCACATTGGGACTTACCACACCTGCAGCTGAGATCTACGAACCCATTTGCTCCTCCACCAACATGCCGGTGCTCAAGACTGTTCGCGGTGACGCGCCGCCCGTCGTGGGCGTGCTGGGCGGCGGCCAACTTGGCCGCATGATGGTGCAGGCCGCGCACCGCCTCGGCGTGACGCTCGTGGTGTTGGACCCACAAGGCAGCGAGTCGCCCGCTGGCCAGCTGGGCGTCAGGGCCATCGCCGGCAGCTTCACCAAGGAAGAGGACATCGCGGCGCTCGCGCGTGAGTGCGACGTGCTCACGGTCGAGATCGAGCACGTGAACGCGACGTTTCTGGACACGCTCGACGTGCCCGTCCACCCGTCGCCCGCGACCATCAAGCTCATCCAGGACAAGTACACGCAGAAGCAGTTCTTCAGCGCCGTGGACGGCGTCGCGGTCGCGCCCTTCCAGATCGTGCAGAGCGTAGAGGACGCTATGGCTGTCAGCAAGGCGTTCGGGTACCCGTACATGCTCAAGTCGCGGTTGTTTGCGTATGACGGCAAGGGCAACGCTGTCGTTTCCCAAGCGAGCGACATTGAGGACGCGTTTGCCAAACTCGGCGTCAAAGGCGGACAGAGCGCCATGCTGTACGCCGAGAAGTGGGTCCCGTTCACCAAGGAGCTCGCCGTGATGGTGGTCAAGTCGGGCGATGACGTGCGCGCGTACCCGGTCGTGGAGACCACGCAGAAGGACAGCATCTGCGACACGGTGCTCGCGCCTGCCCAGATCACACAAGAGACGTACGCCAAGGCCAAGCGGATGGCGTTCACGGCCATCTCCAAGCTCAACGGCAACGGCATCTACGGCGTGGAGCTCTTCCTCACCAAGGAGAACAACGTACTGCTCAACGAGATCGCACCGCGGCCGCACAACTCGGGCCACTACACCATCGAGGCCTGTGAGACGGACCAATTCGAACAGCATCTCCGCGCCGTGTGCGGGCTTCCACTCGGCGGCTGTGAGTTGGCGGTCAGCGCCTCGCTCATGGTCAACGTGCTGGGCTCCAAATCGGCTGACGAAGCCGAGAGCTACGCCGACCTGCGCCAGTGTCTCTACGTACCTGGCGCCACGCCGCACCACTACGGCAAGAAGGAAGTGCGCGCCGGCCGCAAGCTGGGCCACTACACGCTCGTCGCCACCAGTATGCAGCAGCTCGTGGAGCGTGCAAATGCCATCTCTCCATTGATCGCCCAGAACGCCGGGCTCGCCAAGGCGCCGGCGCTCGTGGGCATCGTCATGGGCTCGGACTCGGACCTGCCGACCATGGCGGCCGCTGCCGAGATGCTCGAGAAGTTCCACGTGCCGTACGAGCTGAGCGTCGTCTCGGCGCACCGCACGCCCGGCCGCATGTACGAGTACGCGCAGACCGCGTACCGCCGCGGGCTGCAAGTGATCATCGCTGGCGCGGGCGGCGCCGCCCACTTGCCGGGCATGATCGCGGCGCTCACGCCGCTGCCCGTGGTGGGCGTGCCGGTCAAGACCAGCACCCTCAACGGCGAGGACTCGCTGCTGAGCATCGTGCAGATGCCGCGCGGCGTGCCCGTGGCGACGGTCGCGATCGGCAACGCCACCAACGCCGGTCTGCTGGCTGTGCGCATGCTCGGCGGCAAGTACTTGGACGCGATGGAGGCGTTTCTCGAGGCGCAGAAGACCGAAGTGGACGACAAGATCGTCAAGATGGACGCGATGGGCTGGAAAGCGTACCTCACGGCTATGAAGCACTAGAGCTGGTGGCTGGCGGGCTGGAAAGGGAGAGAGAGGTGCTTGAGTCGGACTCTCAGCGAGAGGGCATGATGAGAAAATGAGTGTCGTATTGATGAGCTTAAATAGAAGAAGAAAGACCTACAAACAAAAATCACCAAAGAGAGAGCCAACTAACCACGTTGTAGACCTGGATCTTAGCAGCCGCGCCCGCCGGCGACCTTGAGACACGCCGTGGCCGCGAACACTGACAGCAAGTTGGTCGTGATCGACCATGCAAGCGCGAACACGCCGACCGCCACGGCAGCCACGCCGCCCATAAAGCACGAGGACGCGCGCTTCTTCAGTTCCTGCGTTTCTTGCTTCTGACGCGGCAGCAGCACGAGCCAGGGCAGCGACAGCAGCTTCATCAGGTATGCGATGAGAAACGTGTACGTCACCTGCCAGCGCACGTGGGTCGAGTCTGTGATCACGTCATCCACCGACACGTCGAAGAGCGCGTTCACGTTCTTGGAGATGCACGACGCGAACGGGCTCGAGAGGTTCGAGATCGTGGTGAGCAGTCCGTACACGGCGGCTTCGTTGCCCAGCTCGGCCATCTCGACCACGACAAACGTGGACACGAGAAAGTTCATCGCGGCCGGCAGCTCTTCCAGGATCGGCGTTCCCAGCCAAAACCACTGCGAGCGCACCACGTCCCAGATGGTCAGCGCCGCCACGACCACGTCCACGCACAGTACACTGACGAGCGTGCTCGCGATCACGGTGCGCCAGTTCCACTGGAGCCCGCGCCGCTTGGTGAAATAGAGCGCCGCGCTGAACACGACGAGCCCGAGCACGCTGAACAGGCTCTCGTTGAGCGGATGCACTTTGGCCCAGTACCGCTGAATCGGGTCGCTGGCGGTGACCGTGAACCCTTCAAAGATGCCGCTGAAAAAGCGATACGCCATCACCTGCAGCATCGCGCTGTTCTGCAGCAACGCCCACAACTGCTTCATGTAGGCGCGCAGCGTCACACCGGCCACCACCGCCGGCTCGGCGATGCAGAAGACTGCGGCCGGAACCGCCAGCAGACTGAGCACGCAGCAGATGAGCATGAGTTGCGACATGGACAACGACCACGAGAAACTGCCGCCGTAGTCTTCGCCGTTCATGCCGATGCCCACGAGCAGCGCCGAGCCGATCATAAACACGCTTCGCACCAGGTAAATCGTCGACTGGATGTTGCCGCGCACGTGCTGCGGCTCACGCTGCGCGAATTCCACCACGAGGCCGTCGGAGGCCACGTCCGCGACCGTGTACCCACAGCTCGCGAGCATCATGACCACGATGTAGAGCGCGCCGCGGTGCGGGGCGTCCCAGTTGACACGTCCTTCCAGCTGCGCCTTTGGGATCTTGGTCAGATCTTGGCCGCGCAGCGATCGATCCACGTAGTAGGGATCGCCCTGGTCAGAGGTGACAAGCACGAGCAACATCGCCGAGCAGAGCAGCCACCCGACCACCATGTAGGCTCGTCGGCGCGAGCCACAGATCGGGAAACAGTCCGAAACGATGCCAATCAACACCTTGAGCGACCACGGAAGTGCCAGCAGCACACGAGCCGAGAGCGTCTGGTAGCCGTTCATGCGCAGATAGTTGTTCAGAAACGGGTACACCGTGCGCGGCAGTGCGCCGTAGAGCAGGCCGATGGTAGCATACTGGACGAGCAGACCGATGTACTTGCGACTGAACAGGTCAGGGACCTCGCCAGAACGCAGTGCACCGCCACGAAACCCTTCTTCCGCGAGCGCTGAATCGTCGTCCTGGTGGTCAACAGCACTCCCTTTCTTGACCGCGTCGAACTTGGTTGGCTCGTCTTTGCTCGCGTGTGGTTTCGGTGTGGACACTTCCGTGAAGTTCAGTGTCGCCGCTTTTTCCGGGGTCACGTGGCTTTCGTCGTCGATCGAGGCGACAGACCCAGCAAAAGAATCGCGCGCGAGATGCGTTGCGCCATGCTGAAGGTCCCGATCCATCGTAGTAGCTGAAGGAAGAGCCAGCAATGACGCCGCAATTCGTCCTCGATTTCGGACTTGGGTCGAACGTGACTTTGAAGTGACAGTTGAAGGAACTTTTCCCACACGCCTTTCCCAAGCGAAAGCTGGCCGGTCGGCATGTTGACGCGTCTGCACCATAAGATCCATCCAGAACTAGTCCTAGTACTTGATCGGCTGAGTTGGTCATGAGACCGTCTTATCGGACGCGAATTACTTGAATGCAGACCGATGTTGACGTGCAGTCGGTAGCTTCGCTGACTGTCCTCCTGCTGCTGACACCTTGCTGTCACCATGATTTCCGCATTGGCGTTGCTGCCTTGGATCCTTGAGCGAATGCATCGGTGCAATGTACGAACCTGGCGACCGCGCTCCGGACTTTGCCGCCCATCCCGGTTTCCTCATTAACGAAGCACTCGATGGTCGCGACGCGAGCGAAGGTTTGCGCTTGGGCGTGGAAATGTCGCTCAGAGCTGGCTCTTCGTCGGGCTGCAGACCGGAATGCGTCGACGACGCGAGGGTTTCGAGTTTGCGCACCAGCGCCAGCATCGATTCTGTTGACGGCGCATCAGAACCTGATGCCGGAATCGCTGCGGCAGCCGATATAGACCCGTGGTCCGATCGCAGCGACCGATTGGACGAGCTCTCGCCGTGGGAGACGCGAGAGTCCCACGCCTCTCGAACGGACTGCTTGAGGAGGTCTCGAGAAGGCGCGTGGACTGGGAAGCTGGACGCGTACGTATCGTCCAGTGAGCTCTCAAGCGACAAGGTCAACGGCAGCGTTCGACTGCGCATGTCCTCCCAGCTCTCCTGTGCGTGTCTGGTCTCCGAGCGCGGAGACCACCGGCCGGATACGGCGGAATCCATCGACGCAATCGAAGCAGCCGAGCTGTCTTCAAACTTCTTGTCGAGAAGGCTCTCAAGCGCCTTGCATCGCTTCTTCAGTCGAGCGATCCGCTCGTCTGTTGTGGCTGAAGAATCCGCAAGCGCGTCGCTGGTTTGCACTTGCTGGTCTACGCAAACAGCCGCAGGGGCGAGTCTCTTGGTTTCCTGCGCCTGCTCCATTTTTTCATGCCACGCTTTCATGAGGTCGTCGATCTCGGCTTGATACTTTCGGTGGAGCTGGTTCAACTCTTCGACGTGGCTCTTGTTTGCCGCATCTTCTACGTCTCTAAGTCTCCGCTCCGCTTCAGCTTTATTCGTCTGCACGGCTCGCTCAGCTTTCAACAGCTCGGCGCGTAGACGCGTGACCATCTCTTCGCGTCGTTGATTCTCTCCGCTGGCATGCGCTTCCACTTGATGGAGTATTTCATCTTTCTGCACTGAGATCGCTGCCACTTCTTGCGCGTTGCGTTGTGCCGCCTCCAGAAGCGACGTCATGTGCTCGAGTTGCTGGCGCGCTTGCTCCGCACGAGTCTCTGACGCGACTTGAGCGGCGTGGGCGGTTGACACCTCGCCTTCTAAACGCGCCATCTCCGCAAGCAGAGCGTGTCGTTCCCTCTCCCACTCTGCTTGGCGTGCGTTGACATTGACGTCGCGTTTGCCTTGGTCGACGTCGTCCAACTGGTCAGCAGCTGCAGTGTTTTGCTGAGGAGAGGTCAATTCTTCCCTCGCCTACAGAAAAATGCGAAATGATCGGTCAGCTGACAGTAACTCCCTCACCGTCAACAACAGCATGCACGAGTGACACGCACCGCGCCACATTCCACTTCCAGCTGCTCGACACGCCTTTTATACTTGGACCGCTGGCTCTTCATCTCCTCGAGCGACTCGTCGACCACTTGCCGCAGCCGGTGCTGGTGGAGCTCCTGGATCTGCACGACGATCTTCTCAAAGTACTCGACGTAGCGAGTGGTGGTTTGGCGAGTCGCGGTGGCCAGACAAGCGACCGCGCGCTCCAGATCCAGCAGCCGCTCGGCCGTCGACTCGCTCACGAGCGTCTTCAAGTTGCCACCGACGTGCCAATTCGCGACCGACTCGCTCTCGTCTCCGCTCGCCAGTGACTGGCTGAAACGCACCGGGAGACCCAGGTGCGTCTGCAGCGGGTACTTGAGCGGCAGCTGCGTCGTGTCGCCGTGGAAACTGGTCGTGAGCACCTCCATCTTCTGGGTGATCAGGTGGAGCCACTGGCGCAGCGCGTCGTCGTTGAACGCCACGTCGGTCTGCACCGCCATGTCGAACCGCAGCGTACCACTCGCAAATCGCACCGCCATTGCCGTCTCTTGCGGCTGCTCTTGCTGCTGCTGTTGCAGATGCGGCGCCTTCTCGGTCTGCGCCTGCCACTGCTGCTGAAACTCGCGTAGCTGCTCGCGCACGCTCTCTAACTGCGTCGTAATTGCCGTCGTCTGCTCGTTGGGCTCACTGGCCGCCACCACCGCCTCTTGTCTCTCCTTCGCGAAGCGCAAGTGCAGCGCGCGCAGATCCTTCACTTGGAGCGGCAGCAGGCGCGCTGTCGACGTCGTGAGCGACGGGCGCGATGCCATCGGAGGCGAGCGAGGCACGCGCAGAGCGGCGGCGCTAGCATCGCTGTCGGCGTCCGAGTCGCGTGGGTCGTCCGTCCATGCGCTTCCTCCACTCTCTGAGTACTCTTCCCAGTCGGGGAGGCGCCACGAGTCCGCGTCGTGGAGCTTGAGCGGCGCGCTCCAGTCCCGCGACGAAGCGGCTTCTTCCATTTCCTCTTTTTTGTTTTTTGAACCAACTGGAAAAGAGCGGGATCTACGGTTCGAGTGATTGGATTGGTAGTTATCCGTTTTCAATCTATAATATTGGCCAATGAACGAATGAGTACCAGGTCATTATACCGTCATCCCGGTTGCTCTTCTGGGTGCAGTCGAAGATGCAACGGGGCGGCTGTATTTGCGACCCCAGAGGCATCATTCGTGATCACAGACGACTGTGCGGCTAAGGCACAATGAGCGACCCTGTCATGGAGGGCCGCTTCGGTGGCGCACCGACCTCGACGACCACGGGACCATGCCGCCTGCCAGAGCAGAGAGCGAGATGCCGAAGGCGGCCTCATCCAAACGTCTGTCCGTTGCGGGCGACAGCTTGTGATGGTACGCGCCGCCATGGAGTGGGGTCTTGCACATATGTGTCATGTGTGAACCTAGCGTTCTGCATCACAAGCACACGCAGCAGCAAATGGTCGGCGACCTTTCATTTCACTCCATAAAGCTGCTCTCCGCCTAGCAGTCCTTGACACCGCACGAGCTCGACATATCCGTCTCAGACGCCAACTAGGTTTGTATGCGTTCGAAAGCCTGTATGAGGCATTGATCCCGTTCGTGCGTCTCGAAGAAGACCCGCGGCAGTAAGCAGCGTGATATGCAATTGCAAACCGAAACTTCTGAGATGACTGAGCGAGCGCAAGACCTGGCCACCGGTCCCGGACGCGAGCTAGTACCTCACTCTGATCGTCCGTCCCACTGATCAGATCGTGCTGGTGACTCTGCTTAGGATCCGATCAAATTTGCCACCAGCTGCCCCGACCGGCACCAGCACGGTTCTCATCCTCGTGCTGCAGCTATCATCGCCACGCCACCCATACATTCACTCGGCGGCGTATCTGCCACCTCCTTCCATTGCTGATTTGATCTATGCGGACAGCGTTGATGCGCCACAAGCTCATTGAGCAGCCAGCGAGTTGGGTCAATGACGAAGACAAGAGGAGGAGAGAAAGGTCACAGGGCAGCTTAGTTGGACAAACGCTCCTGGCCTCATTTGGTTGATGTGTTCCAGTCTGGTGCTGGAAATCACGGACGAGAGCTCACGTTTGCCATTCAAGAACAAACCAACTAAGGCGGCAAAATATTCGTGCAACTGCTTATAAACGAGGGATTTTCCTACTTTTACTTCTACAGATCTATGGAATGTACTGTTTGGCGGCCTGCCTCTCACTAAAAGCGAGACGACTTGGAGCGCTCAATGGCCTCGCGGCGAGCCTTGGCCACGGCACGTTGGG